>JANKYE010000009.1:15625065-15640020 GCA_032467995.1 Erythroxylum dillonii | reverse complement strand
AATAGTGTTATAACGCTTATGGTTTTACTATCAAGTCACATACTTAATGACATAAGTCTAATACCATTCATGGAATGTAAATCACATTACATAAACAAAATACATGCATATATGAAAGGAATACCACATAATATATTATTAACAAATAATAATGTTAATACATGAATCACAAATGTTCATTGGCCTAGGGCACACTACTAACCCGGGTGCAGTCTAAGATGAATTAGACGAAGTGATTCAGTCTAAGATGAATCAAACAAAGGGATTTCTACAAGGTCTTCCTCACATCACCAAAAGTTCTAAATCACTAACTATACCCTCCAAAGCATCTCCAATGGTTCCTACATCCATTCTAACATCACTTTCACTCATAAATTTTCCAAAATTCACTTCTTCTAATGCAATATCACTCCTTAAACATTCAGTTACCAATTTGGTTATATTAAACTCCCAAATCTCAACTCAAATAACTCATCATATACAGCAAATTCTCATCCTTACTATAGTTGTTTTGTATATACATCCTATGCAGCATCACCACTTATAATGATCATATCTCTCAACTCCAATGTCCAAAAATTACATATTATATAGCTTTGGAAAGCTAGAAAGATAAAATACAACTTCCAGGAAGACAACTTTATCTAATTTAGCCTAGATCAATATAGTTTTTCCTTAGAGACTAGAACACAAATTGTTACCCCTATGAAAACTTGAAAATGCAATTTACAAACTTTGAGAGTCATGAGTAGAAACACAATCATATTCCATTAGCATCAAAAGATAAGAGTTTTACGAAGCTTTAATGGGAATTTCAAGCCACAATTCATCAATATCTTAAAATCCTAAAATATAAACGATACATGAATAATAATTTTCTCAAAATGCAACGAAAGCCTTGTGTTTTCAAATCCATCTTAAAGTATAAAAAGATACATAATCGGAGTGATGCCTTGACCTTTAGTGACTCGATCTCATGCTCTTCACCTGAAGATAGGGCGGAAATGGAGGGGTGAGTTTAAAGCTCGTGGGTAACAGTTTATAACGGAAAAATAAGCAAAACCTTTGAAATGTTCATTTATCAATATACAGTTCTAATTAAAGTCATAAAACATATCATTCTCAAATTCTTAAACAAAATCACAAATTACAAATCATGTATGCATCAAACTTGTTGACATATCATAGGCACATAAGCAAGTTAGAATGGTTTGGGTAGATCCATAAACATGATGAACTACACATTTCCACATAATAGTCCTGTGTAGTCATAAACATAACCACAATCTCAATCCCACATAGTGGTTTTGTGTAGACGTAACATGAGGGAGTCCATGAAGGAGCTTCATGCCACTGGCGGGCAGGCAGGAAAAGCCTTTAACTTGGTCAACATGCACATGAAATTTTTTAATAGATTACACCAAACCCGTATAACATGTAATTCATCAATTGAAAACGGTTTACCCAAAAGGAGCATTTTGGAAACTTGTTTTCCATGAACATGAGATATTTCGAAACCGATTTCCAAAAACATGATTTCATAAACATGTTGTCTTAAAAAAAAAGAATAATTTTCAAAGTCTTTTCATAAATCATCAATACAATTCATGTATCAAACATATAGCAATTTCACATTTCATTTAAAAAGTAATAAATGTCAATTTATGATGCAATTGAAATCATTAAACTTCCTTGATTCAAAGAAAACATTAGTAGCTTATTTATTCTATTATAAACATTTACCCACCTTGAATTCCTTTCTTACGAAATTGGCTTAAGGATGTCTTTCCTCTTGCTCCTCTTGCCTCTCTTGATCCCTTTCTTGATTTCCTTCATAAACGACAAAATTCCCATTCAATAGGAATTCAAATTTGAGAACCCTAAGAAAATACATTCACTAAATTGATCCTAGAATACTTAAACCCATACATTTCCTAAGCTTTATGAAACCCAAAACCCTTTCATAAATCCAAAGGATAAAAATCAAACTTACCTTGTATCTTCACCAATTTATGAGATTATTGGCTCAAATGGAAACTCTTCTCTTCTTCTACCTTTTTCCCTTATTGATCAACCTCAAATTCTCTTTTGAAAACTTAGAAAAGATGTACCTAGCTCAACTATCTTCTTTCCTCTCAGACAATGAAACCTTACTTCTTCTCTTCTTGTTTTCGTATTTTCTCTTCTTCCTTCTTCCTTCTTCCTTCTTAAGAGTAAGACCACTTTTCTTTTTCCCATTCTACCCTTAATTAGCCCAAAAAGTTCATTTTACCCTTCCTTATAATTTTATGTTCTTTTAACCTTAAGTGATCTTCCAAAAATATCCTTGAACATTCTTGTTACCTTAGCATTTTAATTCCATTAACCCATGCTATATATACCACTATCCTTGACATAATAATTAACTCCAAAAATTTATTTATCAAAACCACATAAGTAATTTAAATCATGTTTAATCACTAAGAAAAAGAATTCGGGGGCTAACATAACATGTGCTTAAAGAGGGTAAGGATTTTGATACCAATGAGGATAGCAATAGGGACAACTAGGCTGATTCATTTTTACTTCTTAAAATGTAGGAATTTTTGGGAGGCAACATGTATCTCAACTATTTCTTGGTTCATGGCCTAACTACTCAACCTCAAGGAACATTTTATAAGGACATCACTTGTAGAATAGGGAATGGAATGGCAAGTCTGTTTATTTATGGTTAGACAACTAGAGTAAGATAAGCCCTCTTAATAGAACAAATATGATGTTAAGTCTCCTCTATATTTTTCGTACTGTCTCTAAGGTAGGAGTTATTGAAAGTAATGAATGGTCAAGCAATCATATGGGCAATATCCTAATCTAAGGTATTATTCCATATACAAACTTAATCTTAGAAGTGAGGATACCTACATATGGAAAAAGCATAGGCTAGGATCATTCTCCAACTTTGCTTGTAGTGGAACATTCTAACCACAACATTAAAAAGTATATTGATTTAACTTCATTTGTTTCACACAAGCCCAACTTAAAGTTTCGTTCTTCAAAACCATCCATCTCTCTCATATCCATAACACAAACACATACATAAAAAGCCAGATTTCTGAGATTGAAGGCTACGTCATACTAATTAGATAATGGGTTTGAATGTACATATGTGTCCATTAATTTACAATTAAATTTAACTATTTAATAGATATGAGTGTACTTATGTAAATAATTCTTTGTAATTAATTATACTATAAACTAATTGAAAATAGTATAGTCTTTAGCATATGCAAACTACAAATATTTGTTGCATAATAAACCTAACATGGTAAAGGAAAAATTTTCAAAACGAAACTCATTCAAGGAAGTAAAAATACACAGACATTCCGCAACTCCCAAAATGAACAATTCCTCAAAATATGTTAAAAAGATAGAGAGAAGACAAAAATACCTTGACGAAATACGCCAGAGAAGATGACCACAATGGTCGGAGACGCAACAGCTCAAAGGAGGACATGCAGATGACGAATAACGAAGCAATCTGGAGGAAGAAGAACCAAAACGATGTCGTTTTTAAGGAAATAGTGCGTAGGTGGGGGTGGGGGGAAGTGGACTAGGGTAGAGATTTTAAGAAAAAACCAAAACGATGTCGTTTGGTTTTAAACTAAATGACGTCGTTTTGCTCCTAGAGGCAGAACATTTTAAATACACCAACAACGACGTTTTATTCAACAAAACATATTTCTATTTCATGATGTTTTATAGATAAAACGTCACAAAAATGTTACAACTCCGCAACGTTTTCATAAAATGTCGTGAAAATTTTGAACTTTTCATGACATTTTTTAAATGTCACAAAAAGTCTTTACAATTTGTGACTTTTTATAACAAAATGTCATAGATTGTATTAATTTCTTGTAGTGCCTATATTGTCACTGTCACTTGCAATAGAACATGATGGAGATTAAATTTAATATAACATATTAAATTTAGTTTTAAAAATATTTCAGTAATTAAATTGTAAATATATAAATTACATGAATACAATGAATATAGTAGTGGTAAGAAATCATACAAATTATTATATTTATAAAAAAATTATAATAAAAAATAAAAAGTTATATTATTTTCTCTAACCTTTTCTTAAGCCATGAAAATTTTATTATGCATGAAGTTTTGCTAATAAATACCAAATTACATGAAATACATTATTTTTATTCCATGTAAAAAAAGTTATGTTCCATGAAATAAAATCAATTTTAAAACTAATTGTATTGGTTAAAAAAAGAAAGAAATTCTTCCTTACAACTCAACAAGGCTACAATAGACAATGGAAAACACTAAGCATCATAACTGCTGAAAAAAAGAAGAAGTCCGTCCTAATAACATAAACTACAAGAAAATGAAAATTTTATGATGAAAAATTACCAACGGAAAAAATTCCAAAGTAAATTAACGACAAAAATTTATTTTTGTCATTAAACTTATCAGTAAAAATGGTATTTTGCTATGGAAAAAATTCCATCGGTAAAAGAGGAGGGAATTTATTCATGAAACTTTGTCAACAGGATTTAACGACGGAATGGTGAAAGTTATTGTAAAAATAGGCGGCAATGATTCGCGGTAAAATTTAGTGATGAAGTTTACTTATAGAAAAAAATCATTCCGCCAGCAATTTACCTACGAAACTATCATTCCATTGGTAAATTCAAATGATGTCGACATTGTTGTCTAAATTTAAAGGAAAATGATGTTGTTTTATCATTAGTTAAATAAAAAATTTGAAGCCCTCCCTATCGTTCTTCTTCATTTCCTTTTTCTTTGTTTGCTCCTCTGTGTTCTTCCATTTGCGGTCATCGTTGCTCATCTTCTTTCGTTCTTCCACTAACCACTTCCATTGTCATGGGTTTACTGTCTCAAGGTTGGTTGTCCACTTACTGCCCTTTAAGTTAATTTTTTTGCCTCAATTATTGTATTAAATCATTTTATGTTTGATAGTTTTGTTACTATATATTGAGTTGTGAGGGTTTATTTGGGTTGTTAAAACTTGAATTTCATCTTTTGAGATTACATATACGATAAATACAAACATTAAAAGTTATAAAGTCACCTAGGATTTGAATTTAAGCCAAAATGTAGCCCATTTATACATTAATATATTAGTGCATCTTGTTTTAACTAATTTAAAATTCAAGCTATTTTTTGTAATCTTTCCTAAATAACCTTAAGCCTAAAAATAAAAATAAGTATTTACTCTTTAATTCATAATTAGTAGAGTTTTTTACTTTTATTTTGATGTTTTAAAAAATGAGATGCAAAGAAATAAGTATACAAAAAATGAAAAATGTATAAAAATGGCAATGTAAAAAGGGGAGCTTGCTTGTAATTCAGAAAAGGTTAAAAAGTAAAAATGTGAAAAAAAGAAAATAAAGTGTTGAAAATTGATTGCCATGGACTCTTTTGCTTAAAAAGAATGAAGGAAAAGGGGTGGTTGAAAGAAGGTGAAGACTTAATGGAGTGTGGACTAATGTTTTTCTAATTTATTTGTAATTTCTTTACTAATTGTGAATATTTTTATTTCTATTATATCCTTTTCTTGGTTAGCCAGCTTAAACTTTAGGACCCATTATAATCCTATTCGAAGTACTTTTGATTTTTGTTTGTACATATCAATTTAGGTAATGCAAATTATAATATTTTTAAACTTATGGTAAATTCACTTTCATAAAAAGATTATGAGAGCTTCTTTCTTATTGAGCAAGTTTTATCTAATGTAAAACCCTCAATATCTGCAAGTATACGTAACGTAAACTTGTAGCATTAAATGTGTCGATCCTACTAGGAGTTGTGAACCAATCTAATCATAAGTTATCTAAGGCTTAAAAAATTAATAAAATGAAAATAAGAACTAAGTAGAAAAGTAAACACGTGAAGATGCATTGATAGAAGATTGAATTGCAAAATTATCACAAACGAAATCAAATTGAGCACCACTAACTTAACAATGGAAAATTACACAAAAAGGATTATTAAATTATAAGAGAGTTGATTTTTCCTATCATTAATGCTAATCTAGTCATTTATGTGTTAATGAGGTGTTGGTTATAGACTATCAAAAGGAGGATTACTCTTTTTCAAGTTACAATCACAAGCCCTAACTAATAATCTCTAATTAGGATTAGCACCCAATATGTAATATCTCAATTACAAATAGCCCTAACCCTAGTTAGTTCTTAAACTTCCTAATAAACAACTAGGTCTCACACAAGATCTCTCTTCATATAAAAACTGATTTGATTAATTATGTGGTCTATTGGATAGCTTAACTATCATTAATCTAACTTAATCACTTCGCATTCAGTTCACTCTCTCGATTTATTACTGAAGAATAAAGTTACAATAATTAATCACAACACCCAATAGGATTAACACAAAAATAACTAGATTAACATTAAATCAAGTCAAAATCCCTTAAGAAAAGTTAGAACATTATAAGTGATCCCAAATCCATTGTCATACAATCCATCTCAAGCTCACCCATTTAAATGAAAGAAAATGAAAGATGGAAAGAAGAAATAAACTTGGACAGATGGAGGTTGAAGCTGCAGGACAAGTTTTCTTCTTTGCTCTTCCGTTTCTATCTCTATCTTCTTCTTCTTCTTAAAGTTTTCCAAAAGTGGGAAAGAATGCAGCTCTCTTTTAGGATTCCTTTCTTTTTCTTTTATACTCTTTTCTATTTTGGGCAACCCTAGGGTTTTTTCGGGTCCAAAAAGTTTTTAAAATCCCTTAAAAACATGAATCTGGAAGGCCTTCCACGTTTATTGTCATACAGGCCATGATCATGGCACTTAATTCCCATTTCTATCACAATTGTGAATGACCGGCCATGATCTTGGCCCTTCCTCCACGCTTCTATCATTATCGTGGTAGGTTGGCGATAACCATGGCCATGGGTTTTGATGGCCCCCAAAATTTTTTCATTAAACTTAAGCATTGATTAAATAAATTATGAGGTTATTGGGTTCATTATTTTGGAGTTAATTATTATGTCAAGGTTAGTATGATTGTATTGCATGGGTTAATGGAATCAAAGTGTAAAGGTTATAGGAATGTTCAAGGGTATTTCTGACACTTAAGGTTAAAAGAACCTAAGCCTATAAGGAAGGGTAAAATGGTTTTTTTTTGACTCATTAACGGTAGAAATGGAAGAAGAAATATTGTCTTGTTATTTTAAGAAAGGAAAAATGTAAATTTAGGGAGAGGAATAAAAATAGAAGAGAGAAAGAAAAGAGTTCGGTGGAGAAGAGAGAAAGAACAGAAAATATGTAGCACACCTTTACAGCAGGGTATAAACCGGGACGCTCGGAGGCTATTCTAATACATATCCTACGATAAGGGTGAGCTATGATCTATCACTACATTCACTTCACATGGCATCGTATCATTAATCACTTATAAAGCATCAATAAAAAATCACAATATTTTAAAACCATCTTTTCCCCTCATTTCATTTCATAGAACCCGATTGTCTATATTGTGTCTTTCAACATTTTCCATATGTACATCATCAAAACCTAATACAGAAGTACTACATGAATGAGGAAAATATACACAAGCTAACTAATTTGTCCAAAAATCCCAGCTGACCGATCTTTAAGCCATGACTTCTCTTGCCAATCACAATCTACACGGCTGGTAGAGCCTCTTAGTAGCTAAAGTCATCTCTCGATCCTAAAAAGACAATATTGTAATTTCGATGAGTTTTGTAAACCCAATGAGATAACCATCATCGATGGTTCACTCAATTCATACAACATATCATTTCACATAACATACAATCACATATTGCACTTTACATAGCTATCACATTTTCACTTAAACATCGGCAAATTTTGCATTTCAATCAATCAAACATACTTGATAAAAATGTATATGAATGCTTATGAGACACTTTCAAATTTTTTTCGTTGTTGTGACCGAATGCCTAAGTTGTCCCATATCCAGTTTGGATATCGGGCTCATTAATAACTGTGCCTTATTTGATGAGGATACAGGACTCATTATACATAGCGAGCCTTAGGCTCTTAATCACTATCTGAGCTCGAGGCTCTTTTTCACACATTGAGGTTTAAGCTTTGATTGGTGGCTACTCTGGTTACAACTGTCATTATCTAATTGTGCATTCATGAATGGAATGCATGTACCATAATCAATCACATTACAAAGCACATAGGTCTTCATGTTCACATTCAAGTAGCACTTCAATATACATTCCACATTTCATAGTCATCGGACCTCTTGTCCAGAAATTGACAATCAAACACATTTATTTATTATTCAAATCATAATTTAAGTAAACAATAACTGAGAGAAACTGTCTAGGTTACTCAATAATTGCTCTCGAAGCCATTACTTGGAAGTCCCGGCAATGTCTAGAGGATGGTGCTCAATTTGATCCTCTATATGAAATTACATACATGTATATCACAATATGCACAATTCTAATTGCTCAATAATGCACATGTATGAAATGAATTATGTACAATGCATATTCATGATAATCCCGATTATCAATCCATCAATTTCATCGCACATTTAATCTCATAGAAGCACTTTAGAATTTTTTTTCCAAGACACTCTCTCAGATCTACTATTCAAGTTAATTCAAGGAGTTCAATTGATATAATTTGGTCATTCCCTCCTCTAGAAAAGTGTTCTTCTATATCTTATGTTACTATTGACACCAAAATCATTTAATTTGGTTTTGTAATTTGGAAGGTATACCTAAAAAATTATCAGGTTATTCATATTTAACAATAGTGCACTATATTCAACTTCCATCTAGAAATTCAATATCTTAGAGGACGAATCAACATTTGACTTCTTGAGACAATATGTAGGCCTATATCTTTAGTTTACTACAAATAAAAAATCATCTCATTCGAAATCCTACAGATCATCAAGATATCATTAAAATATCGGAACATGTTTTGTAAAATATCCAGTTCATGCTCTTCTAACCGATTAATTTTTTCGGGTCAAAACCAGCTATAATTTCTATAGAGAGGTATAGAAATGTGTTATGAATCCAATGCTTTAAAAATCAGGTCATTTGGAGGTTGAACGACAAAGCTATGGCTGACAGAATCAAACAAGGTTCTGTCCACATAAGATGAAGCAGATAGCAGACGAAACAAAAAGCAGACTAAGCAAAAAAAGGAACCTAAGATGATATAGATGGTCGACTTAAGATGAAGCAGAAGTTAACCTAAGACAATACAGATGGTAAACTTAAGACGAAGTAGAAGTCAACCTAAGACGATACAGATGGTCAACTTAAGACGAAGCGGAAGTCAACCTAAGACAATACAGATGGTCAACTTAAGACGAAGCAAAAGTCAACCTAAGACTACATAGATGGTCAACTTAAGATGAAACAGAAGTCAACATAAGACAATACAGATTGTCAACTTAAAACAAAGTACAAGTCAACCTAAGACGATACAGATGGTCAACTTAAAATGAAGCAGAAGTTAACCTAAGATGATATAGATGGTTATCTTATGACGATGCAGAAGTCAACCTAAGACGATACAGATGGTCAACTTAAGACGAAGCAGAATTCAACCTAAGATGATACTTCATCACAGACGATATGTCTTCACAGACGATACTATCTATACTCCTTAACTCAAAAACCTTTTTCTTGAACATCTCTAAGTTTTCATCAACTCACATATAAACACCTATATATTTATATATGCACGGTAAAGAAATAGAGCATATCACCTTTCCATATCTAATCTTCTACACTAATCCTATACATCATTTCATTGCTACTTCAACTCCAAGAACCATTTCCATTTCCACAACATCTGATCACTAGCAATCCATCAAAAACCAAATAACACCATATCCACAATTTCCATCCCCTTAACACAGTGTTCAAGAATATAAATCTACGTAAATGCCATGATCATGCACTGACAATAAATTCATCAACTTTATTTCAAAAAATGCTCAACTCTAACAATTATATTCACTACTTACTTGTTGAAGACTCCAAAAACTTCAACTATCTTCAAGCCCTAACTCCGTACAAAATTACGTAAACCACTGTGAACAATAAATAACTTTTGGTTTTTTTTTCTTATAGCAGAAGAAACACTTAGCAGTGGAGGAAGTGGTGAGGGATATAAAAAAAAAGCAAAGTTAACTTTCATAAGGAGTTTTAAAGGCAAACTTTGTGTATGGGAAGGAATTCGGAGAAGATGATAACAAGGAAAGAACTTAGGAAAAGAACAAACCACTTTTTAACTCTCAGATAACTCAAACTTACTTTGGACAAATAATAAAGGCAATTTTACACTTGTCACTTTTCCTAAGGTCCAACTCTAACTAAGTTTCTTTTGAAACTAACTCCATTAATTCTATCTTTAGAATCCAACTATCTCTAAATCTTCTTTTGATTTCTTTTCCCTTATTTTCTATAATTTTTCTCCAAAATTTATTCCTAAATTCACCGAAATTAACAATTCTCACAATCCTACTAACCAATAATATTTCAACATAGATAAATTCAAAATTCACTAAATTTCCAAAATCCCAATTCAATTCAATTATACATGGAATCATTCATAAACCATGTATAATTATTTTCATGTGCAAAACTTTCACTATTCACGTGTATATTTATGACATATTATGTATGAGCATAGAAAAATGTGTTTCTAAGCTCTAATTAATCACTCATATTTACTATTCTAGCCTCCTACTTGTGATGGGATGTTACAACTCTCCACTCCTTAAAAGAAATTTTGTCCTCGAAATTCTTACCTGTTTGTTCGAACAGGTGGGGATATTGTCTTCTTATATGCTTCTCTGTAACCTATGCTGCTTCTTTAGTTGAGTGGTTCCTCCAAAGGACTTTAACCAATGGAATGAGCCTGTTCCACAATTGCTTGATTTGCGATCCCACAATCTTGATCGGCTCATCAACATAGTTTAAGTTACTGACAACCTCAATCTCCTGAGCTGGTATCACATGTGTCGAGTATCTTCGGAGCATACTCACATGAAACACATTATGCAATTGAGACTCATTTAGTAAAGCCAACTTATAGGTCAAAGGTCCTACCCTTTTGATGATCTCATAGGGACCAATGTACCTAGGGCTCAACTTGCCCTTTTTACTGAATCTCAAAACTCTCCTCCAAAGTGACACTCTCAAGAATACTCTATCCCCTACGTTGTACTCCATATCCTGTCAGTGTTGATCCACATAACTCTGCTATCTATCTTGAGCCGCTTTGATTCAGCTTCAGATCAACATCACCTTGTCCAGTGTATCATGTATCAACTCTGGGTCTTCAATCATTCTCAAGCCCTCTTCATCCCAATTTAATGGCAATCGAGATTTTCTACCATACAGTGCCTCATACAGTACCATTCTGATACTATTGTGGTAATGGTTGTTGTAGGCAAACTCTATCAATGCCATATATTGATCCCAAGCTCCTCTAAATTCCAATACACAAGCCCTAAGCATATCCTCAACAGTCTTGATTGTCCTCTCACTCTGCCCATCTGTCTGAGGATGAAATGTTATACTAAAGTTCAACTTAGTCCCCATAGCAGACTGCAAACTTCTCCAAAACGTCGAAGTAAATATGGGATCCTTGTCCGATACTATAGACACTGGAATCCCATGCAGTCTCACCACCTCATTCACATATTTATGGGCTAACTAATCAAGTGAGTTATTCTCTCTCACTAGTAAGAAGTGGGTCGATTTAGTCAACCGGTCCACTATGACCCATATAGCATCATGTTGCCTCGGAGTCTTAGGCAATCCTATGATGAAGTCTATAGTGATTTGTTCCCATTTCCACTTTGGAATGCGCAACGAATGTAGCTTCCCTACTAGAGCCTGTGCTCAGCTTTAACCTACTGGTAAGTCACACATCTAGATACATACTCTGCCACTTGCTTCTTCATTCCGGGCCATTAGAAATGAGGGTTCAGTCTGCTATACATCTTGGTTGTACCAGAATGCATAACATAGGCAGCCGTGTGAGTTCCTCAAGAATCTCCTTCCTCAAATCATCCACATTAGGTACACATAGCCTCTGTCTCAACCATAATGTCTCATCCCTCAACTCAAACTCAGAATCCGGATTCATCTTTACTTTCTCTATAAGCTTCACCATATTAGGATCTTTGCCCTGGACTTTTTTTATTCTATCATGTACCATCGATCTCAACTTCAAAGTAGCAATCAAAGCCTTATCCTGCTACAAATTTAATTCCACATTTAGAGCTCTCAAATGAATCAGATTAGGTAGCCTCAATAATTGAAGCTGAGCTGCACTGATATTAGACTTCCTGCTCAAAGCATCTGCCACCACATTAGCTTTCCCTGAGTGGTACTCAATAGTACAATCATAATCTTTCAATAACTCAATCCATCTCTTCTGCCTCAAGTTCAACTCCCTCTGACTCAGCAAATATCTCAAACTCTTATGATTTGTGTATATCTAGAAAACCTCTCCATATAAATAATGTCTCTAAATCTTTAGAGCAAAGACAACCGCAACTTGATCTAAATTAAGTACTGGATAATTGATCTTGTGAGACCTTAATTGTCTCAAGGCATAGGCGATCACCTTACTAGGCTGCATCAGTACACATCCCAATCCTTGGTGTGAAGCATCACTATACACCACATATCTTTCAATCCCTGATAGAATAGTTAGCACCGATGATCGTGGCTCGTTGTTCGATTCTAAAATCTATCCTTGGAAATCGGTCAAAAACAACAAATTCCAAGTTTGCAGTATAAGTTGCAAACTCGGGTCGACTCACTTCTTGGAACCGATGAAAAAGGTTTAAAGCTAGCCTAAGGTCAAAACATGCAATTAAAGCTGATAAAAAGGGGTTTTGTGTATATTGATCAAAACTAAGTAAATTGACTAAATTAAAGAAAATTGTATAAAAAGTATATTTTTTTGGATTCTGGGAATTTAAAGGCTAAAACAAGTTCAAACTATGATCAATTGGATAAAGTCCTCTTGAAAATTAGCTTAGGCTATCCCAGTTCAAATTAAATTTTTGGAGATGAAATCCACTAGGTTTTCAAAAGATCAACCCTAAAGGACTCTTTAGGTCCAAGAAATTAATTAATGAACTCCATTATTTAAAACCTTGTTAAAAACCGTAGTGTGTGAAGTGGATAAATTCATGCAAGTGGTCTATTGGATCGAACACAATCATCTATATCAAACACAACTAGGCAGATATTGAGGATTAATGCAATCACCAAAGACATATATGAGACTTCATATATTCAAGCATAAGGTTCTACATCGAATATATCCATGTCACAAAACATTGTTCAACACATAGTTAAACTCTAACCATGCTAACCTAATCATACCACCGTAAACTCTAACTAAGATTTTTACAATAACATAATTAAATTTCAGACAATGTTTGATACTCCCCTTTGAAGCCCACGGTGACCTCAAGCCATTGCTACATCTTTAAGAGGTCGGGAACCCTAGCCAAGCATAACTCCGGCGATGTCCATCACTGCTAGAACTCCGAAGTTAAACATGGCTCCAGAGACTGACGGTGGAAGTGGTGGTGAAGTGTCCGTCGATGATGGTGATGATGATCGGAGATGAATGATGAAGGTGGTGAGGTGGAATCCTCTCTTTGGTGGCTACCGAGTGTGGTGTCTATGTAATCGGTGTTGTCCGTGTATATGTGTAGCCGACCCTTATGACCTAATTTGGAAAGCTTTTTAAAGAAAATAGGTCGGGCCGGGTCGAAACAGTGATGGAAATTTTCATTTGGAGTCCGGGTTTTCGTCTGCGCGTCGCGACGTGCGAATTAATTCTTGTCGTGACATGTGCCCTGGCTTGCTCGCCGTGACGTGTTGCATTGTTGATGTAGCAACGTGTGGTTATCTATTGACGCGTCGCGACTTGGAAATAGGCCTACGTCACGACGTGCTGGATTTGTTCTGTTGAATGCGTCGCGACGTGTGGAGAGCTCACGACCTGTTGACTTCTTCGCAAGGTTGACTCCTTTGTGTTCCTACAATTAGATCACAATTTGCAGCATCAATTATTCTTGAAAAAATTATAATGCAATTAATATCAATTTGTAACAATTTACTATTCATATGAGCTGATCATAGGGAATCAATTTAAGCCCAAAAATCAGCAATTAGGAGTCAAAAAGTACTTTAACAATTATAAAAATGCAGCCAATTAATAATGTAAAATTGGGCTCAATCAACCGGTCCAGTAGTTAACCGATGTTTTAGCTGCTCAAAGCTCTTTTGACACTCCTCATTCCATCTGAATGCTATATTCTTCCTCAGAAGTTTTGTTAGAGGGGCCGAGATAAAAGAAAACCCCTCGACAAACCTTTGGTAATATTTGGCCAATCCTAGGAAGCTTCAGATCTCTGACACATTTCTCTTGTATGTTATCTCCAGTCACTATATGTCCCAGAAACATAACCTGATCTAGCCAAAATTCACACTTACTAAATTTGGCATATAACTACTCTCTCATAATCTGTAAGATGACTTTCAGATGCCTAGCATGATTCTTTCTGCTCTTTGAATATACGAAGATGTAGTTAATGAACTCAATCACAAATCGATCCAAGTAGGGTTGAAACACCTTATTCATCAAGGCCATTAAAGCTACTAAAGCTTTAGTCTGTAGGAAAATCCCGGTCCATGTATCATATACACGGGGTGCGGAAAACAAAAATTTTGTTACGGGGACCTTCCCGAAAGCCAGGATCCAGGTGTCGGTATGAAGACTCAAACCTGAATAGCCAATAGAGACTATCTCTAAAGGTATCCACGCAGAGATCAGAAAATCTAACCGGGGCAAACCCTTTTGACCCGGGAATAGCTAGAACTAATTAAAGCCTGCTAGAGCTTACCTTAGTCCTGTG
>JANKYE010000009.1:15603877-15617828 GCA_032467995.1 Erythroxylum dillonii | reverse complement strand
TGATATGAAACTCATCATTCCCTTGAAGTAAACTCCTTTACTTATATGGAGATAAATTGCAACACTACAGTCTAAACCATAATCAAGTGACCAACTTGATTATTGAACTGTGAATCACTTAATTTAGATTATAATAATATACATGTTTCCCATACATCTCTATGTATATGTCGATTACTTACAAAAGAATCTTGGTACCTTATGACTAGATATATAATGCTCACACAAAGAAAACCAAACTCTTTTGTTTTATTAATAATAAAAATTTTCATTACAAAACTCTAACTGAAGAAGATAAAGTTACTTGTAAATACACTTGCTTTCCAGGGCATTATATTTACATAACTCCAACATAATTTCCATTGCTAAATTTGTTTTCTAATGGAAAGACTTTATTTTCCTTTTGTAATTTCCACTGCAAAAACCATTTTTTCTTGTTGTGATAGAAGTTTATAATCTAATGTAATTCCTTGAAATCAAACATAGCATCTGCTCATTTTAAATAATTTAATTCAATTATTTATAGGCATTAGTAAGGTGAGAATCTTCTTTTGTAATAAAGTATTTTTTATCATTATTATTGTGATGTTAGTTATGATATGAGTTGAGTTATGGATAGCCATGGAGATTAACAAATTCCTTTCCTTTAGTGTATATTAAACAAGAAAAACAAGTTTTGTTAAAATTAAGTGAACTAATTGAAGCTTTTTGACTTATCAAATTAATGCAAAATTTATAATTTAACTAATTATCATTCAGATTCAGTATATGATGCCATATTGCACTAATAAAGGGGACTTGAAGAAAAGATGCTTTTGACGTTCATCTCTAAGGATATAAATAGGACATGACTTGTCCATAATGCAAGGCATCAAGTCCTTCATTTGTGGTTTCATCAAGATAGTCGATCATATATTAAAACTAACTTTTGGAATGTTGTGTTTAGATCTCAGAAGATTAACTAAGTGCATTTTGGTTCCTTTTAGTCTAATTTCCAAAATGAGTTATTATTCAAAATATGGAAAGAATGAAGTTCCAGATATATCACAGTATCAAGTTCTCATTATTATATGGAAATGGGGAGTAAATAATTTAGTATGCTTGAATGATTTTGAATATAACTCCATCTATGCACACACATTTTAAATATTACTTTAATATTCAAAGGCTAGTGATTGTTGATTCACTATCTAGCAGGATGCTAATTAATTAGTAGACCTAATTATTGTTGAGAAATAGAGACAAGATTAGATCCTAACCGTAGTGGAATAATTAAAAAACTTTTGTGTATTTTATTTTTCAAAAACCATGATCATTTAATTATATAAAATGATTAACATGTAAATCATAACAAAGCGTGAATCTTAATTCATACGTTATTTTGAAGCTTAATCATATTCTTGTCATATTTCTTGAACTATTTCTAAAACTGGTCTATCTCATCCACCATAGTCGCATAAGTGTCCAACCTCTAATGATATCTATAGAACAGGTTAAGATAACTTTGTAACTCTAACAAAGAGGGTTAAGAAAAAAAAATGCTAGCTTCGTTAGAGTTTAAGCTTATTTATATTAAGATCTGGGTATTTTAGTAATTTAATTGAAATTAATTCTAATTTCAATTAAAATTTAATTATAATTAAAACAATTTTAATTAAATGCCAATTATTTATTAAATATCTCATATTAATCATAAAGTTTATTAAACTTTACAATTAATTCCAACTTGATTAAAATATCTTTGCTTTCTTCAACCTATTCTTTATATGAGATTTATTAGGTTTCCAAATATATTGGCAATGATTATAAATTATAATTCTAATTTATAATTAGAATTAGATAAATTAACACTCTTTTTAGTTTATCTTTAATTTTCCAATTAAATAATTTATAATCATAAATTAAGATTGGCACCTAGTAATTATCATAACCACCCAAATATTTAGTAATGTCAAATTGGTTTTAACTAATCATTTTATACATTATTTTTCTATATAATTTAATACTTTCATCATACAATATTCTCAATTAGACACAAAGCATAGAATTAATATCAACTCTATTTTGAGTCCAATCATGTTAGTTCTTTACTATTAGCCATTAATTCTATTAATTGCATTTGTAAACTATTTACAAAACAACATTATATCCCTTAGCCAAATATTTCTCGAATTAATACTAATTGAGAACAACAAAACATTCTCCCTATTTACTTTAGGATGATGAATTTTATCTTGATGACTTAATTACCTCCATATAGTTCTTGCTACATCCAATTATTACCGATTGAACGACCTATGATTAGAATAGGTCATAAGTATTATCAAAACGTAGCAATTTATATACAAGATAACTTTAGAGACCTCAATTCAAAGGATCACTTATATAATCATCACAATGAGAATTTTCATAGATATACAATTAATTTTCCAAATGGATTTCTTATCAGGTTAGTTAAGTGAATCTATTCTCTAACAAACACCTACACGTTTGTTCAAGAAAAAACAAAGGATGTGCTAGTCTTTTCACATTCTATTAATGTACATTCTTAATATAACAATGACTAGGAACAATTTAAGAATAATACATAAATATAATATAATCTCATAATTATAATTTAATCATAATTTCATTTGTAATGTATAATTATCCCATGGACTTTAGCATATATATCTAGACATCTACAAGATAAATAATGTCTTTAACTATTTTATATTTTCACTAAAATATAAGTAGTCGACTGATTGTAGGGCATAAACTAATAGTTTTTAGTAAACATAGATGTTGCTTGAGGATTTTCTTCTATACCTAGCTATCATTTGCCTTAGTCTTGATGTTCCATAAGATATCACTTTTTACTAAATGAGAGTGAATCTATTTAACCAAAAGAGATTCCTTATAATTAAATAACATTCAAATGTTTTCTAAGAACAAGACTTTTCTATGTTTTTAATGGACTAATTCTTTTAAAATAAGTACATAAACATCATTTCAATCAATACTACATTTTGTACGAGTGTATGAACCATCTTTTAAAGGAATTTTATAATTTTTTTTGCTGAATTAATTTTATGTCTCTAGAAAGTAAAAGGAAATGAGATAACTAGTACACATGAATTTTACTTGAGATAGACTTGATAAGTTGTATTATGACAACATAAAAAGTGTCTTATTAATTTGATTTGAGATCTAAACCAACTACGAATTCCTGAACTATAAAGAGAACCACCAACCACCCTCTAAAGTAAATAGCCTCACTTAAAGGACCAAACCTGGAGCTAAGAACAAGAACAAATACACAACTTCTCATTTAAAGCATAAAAGTGGTCAGGTCAAATAAATTTTCTACAAAGGATAAAATTGAAAGCTTTAAGTAACTAGAAAGCTAAGATACTTAAAAGAAAGTGATCGTAAGTAGAAGCCATTTAATATTTGGACTTGATAAATGATACTAATTGAAATTGTAGAAACACTAAGCATAGTTTATCATTACTAACTACAAAACCTAACATTTTTTAAAGAGTTAGAGAGATTGATTAAATAAGTGTAGATGAATATGACAAAGCAGTAGTGAATCATTAACATATAAACGTTGCACCAATTTTGAAGTTGAAAACTTGAAATGGTATTTATAGGAGTTTGGTAAATAAAAGAGTTTCTATATATGATAAGAAATTGATAACATCCATTAATATTAGTCATTAATAACAATCAAAAGGGAGGTTGAATTGGATATTGATAAATTTAAACAAAATATTTACTAACTTAATGTATTAATAAGTAGATTTTATAAAATACAAAAATATGGTAAAAATAATAAATTTCTATAACACACTTAAATAATAATGTAAGAAGGGTAAGAAAAGAGGAGCACAAACTAATTTATAATAGTTTGGCAATTAACTCTTGCCTATGTCTAGCCTTAAGACTCTTTTTGAAATTTCACTATAACTCTTCTTTCAAATCAAAGAACAACCTTTGTATAATATTTTCTTGGACAAAGAGAAATCCTTTTGCAATATTCTTTCATGACAAAGTGGAACCTTAATGCCATTTGGAGCTTTCCAAGTATAATATACAAAATCTTAGAAGAAGTTTATAACTCAAAATTTTCACTTTATCTATTTGATAATACCAAAAAGGCTTACCATTTAAATATGAGACAATGAAGGCTCAAATACTTGATAAACACTTAAAAATATGTGTACAAGACACCCAAGCAGCTTTTCATGCAAGAACCATTAAAAAATATGTACTTATAGGATTTCAGGAGCTGTACTAGTTTTTAGAGCCAAAAATTAATCGTTATAACAACTAGTTCCAGTATATTAGTAGATCATTAAGTCATATTATTTGATTAATGTATATTTGATGTACATAATCAACTATTTGTTGTATATTGGTTGACCATTAAGACCTGGTCAACCAATTTGTCTTATAAAGGGACATTGGTCAATTAAATTGCCATATTAGTTGATTAATGTATCAACAAACACTCTAGTTATACATTTAACTTATATTAGTCAACCACTAACCTAAATTAGTCAACCAATCCTTTAAAAAAATTATTTGAATAACTTTAAATGCTTAAATTTCTTGTCGTAATGAAATTATATTAGAAAAACTTTGAAAACATCTCCCAAAGAGTGTTTGAAAGATCAATAGACTTTTCTTTCAAGAACAAAAGCTTTAATAGCAATTAATAAATGGAAAAGCTCAAGAAATGAAGCAAGATGGAATATTTACGCATAATGAACTTTTAAGATTATCAAAATAGTAAAACGAGATTACAATTAACATTATAAAATATAGAATGGGCTTGATCTTCTTTTATTCTTGACTTAAACCTCACTTTAAAGGTTGCAAACTTAAACTTTTCTTTATCATCTTCATGAAGTATCTTTTTGACTTACACATGGCTACATATTGTTCTATATAACTTCTTCTCAAGATAACAACATTATTAGTATTTATATTTTCTTTATTAAAACATCTATTGGAACCTTTTTTGGTTTAATAATTATAATAAGAAATAATTAAAGTGAGGTTATACACTATACCTTAATCCTTTTTACCCCTCATATATGGAGAAACTCTTTATTGATCAAAAAGGAAAATGATGGTCTAGTTAATCATTTTAAAATCCATCCAATAAAGACATATAAACCTAAAGGCATATAGGAAGCAAAGAAAAAAGGCTCATTCAATTAAGTCAAATGCCTTCTTAATGTCAACTTTAATAATTAACCTCTCGTGTGTTATGTTTTTGCAATCCTCCTTCATCAATTTGTGAGCCAACATTATATTGTCTCTTATTTTTTCTTCCTTGAAGGAAGTTTTTTTATTAATCTCTATGCTAGAATTTTAGAAATCTTCTTATATATTAGTTTACATATGATACAGGGTATAAATTCTTAAACAAAATAGAGGGATTAGGTACCTTTCTAATATGAGTTTAATTAATTTCCTTCAGTACTTTGCCTCTTATGAAAAAGTTTTGCATTGCTTTGGTAATGTCTTGTTTAATAATTTATATTTGAAAAATATGCATGAAACCCATATAATCCAAGTGCTTTGTTACTCTCAAAGCTCAAAACAATTTCTTTGACATCTTTATCAATTAAACTATTTTCAAATTCATCCACAATTGACTAGATAAGCAAGTTTGATTCAAGTAATTGATGTTGTTTACAGTGTTACAGGATACCTTAAGCTACCAATATTGTTTTTGAAGTAATCAATAGTTAAAACAATGAAAAAGTTATTATATGTGATGGGGTTACCATTCTTGTCTAAGAGATGTGATTTTATTTGTGCTCTTTTCTATCTTATAAGGAAAGAATAAATTTGAATTGTTATCTCTTTCCTTTAACCACTTAACTATTAATTTTGACAAAATAATGATTCTTCTACTAAAAAATGTTAAGGTATTGTTAGATCATAATCTTCTATATGACTCTCTATAAAATATCATTAGGGTCTATCAAAATGGGACTAGATGTGTTCAAGTCCCTTTTCAATATTAGGATAATGTTATTCAATTTTTTCATTTTTTTACAAGCATTTTCAATTAATTTCTAACAACTTGAAGTTTCTTAAGGGTGAGCCTTTTATAGTAATTTTCTAACTTTTGATGAACTTTATAAAATGGATGTTTGAATAGGTAATTAAATAGTTACAAGTTAACAAATACTTTAAAACTAGTGTGATCAAAGAAAATAACGCAATGAGAATGGTAAAACAAAAGCTACAGTTAAGGAAATTAGTAGTGAAGTTATGAAAGTTTAAAGACAAGATAAAATTCACGAGAGTATTATCCATTTCTCTTCTTTTGAGGGTATTTTCATGCTATTTGTTAAACCAAGTAAAAAAATCATCCTAAGAACCTAAGATCAAAAGGCTAACTAACTCCAAGTAAAAAAAATCATCTTCAGAACCTAAGATCAAAAGGCTAACTAACTTCTAGGCAGTTAGCAAAATCAACTATGTTATTATCCTATCTCTTAAGAATGCCATCAAATTCAGTATGGTGTAAGTAGGCATTGAAATATCTAGCAACCATCCAAGGATGGTTTTAAGGATATTAAGGAGATATATACCATATTTATCCAAATTTGTTTCCTCAAAGTAAAATTATTTACAGAATAGACAACATTGAATATGAAAAAATCATATGTTAATATGTAAATGGCATTGATACGTATGAATTGATCAAGGTTACAAATAACTTAGAATTATATGATACAAAAACATTTTTGTTATAATAATAGTTAAGGTTATTGGTAGTTGTCCAATTCTTCACTAATATTTTGCAAGTGTAGAAGAGGTTGTAAGCCTAACTTTGATTTCCTATAATGTAATAAGGTTCAGATTGAGGGATTATAAAAAGTGTTTAACACCAAGTTGTTCAAGGGCTTATTAATCCCTTTGACATCCCATAAGAAGAAGGTCATGTGTTTAGAAGTCGAGAGGTTTCTTCCTTTAGTCATGCTCATTTTTTGGTCGTTTCTTTTTCTATAACTAGTTGTGACGACTTTAAAAAAGTCCATAAGTTTTGTGAGTTGTGTTTGAAATGTATCCCTCTTTATAAAGGCCCCTATCTAAACTTACAAGTTCCAAAAGAATAATGTTCTCATTATATGGAGATAATGTATGCAATAGATTCTAAATCAAGAATGGTGTTTGAAATATTTGGTTCTTGTAATTTTTTAGTAAGGTCTAAATAGTAGTTAGCTTTAATTAAGAGGGGGATTAATAAAGTCTAGTTTGACAAGAGTGAAATAATTTAAAGGCTTCCTCTAAGTTCAACATTCTTTTAGTAGCCTTCCATTTTTTAGCGAGGGATAATATGTTGTAGTGTTTTCTGAAAGGTAGATGATGCCAACAATAATGATTTATTGGTTCTAGGTCATTTAATTGTAATGATTTGTAAGGTCTTTTTAGGTCAAATTTAAATTAAATTATTCAATTATTTGCAAGGTTTTTGTCATCCTATCTAAGTATATAGGTTTTCGTAATACACTAGTAATGATGTTTAGTCAATCATTATTCTAATACTTAAAGGCATAAAATAAAATTTTACTCATACAGGTTACTTAGTTTGGTCTTTCAAGTCGAGTAAGAGTTCTTGATGGCATGATCTTTTGACAAAAACTGTATGTCAAGGCTCAACCTCAAGCACTAATAGAAGTATTTCATTTAAGATGAATCAAAAGGCATACATACTCATTTTGTCAATAGGTTATTTGGTTTGCTCTTTCAAGTTGAGGGAGAGTTGTTGATGCCATGATCTTTTGACAAAAACTATATGTCAAGGCTCTAACTCAAGCACCTAGAGAAAGATTTCATTTAATTAAAAATAAACTTATTAATCCCAAACAAGGCTATTCACACCAGACTTGGAATATTTGAAAAGCTCCTGTGTGAAACGTTTTAAACTTGTAATTATTAATACTTGTTGCTTATTCTATATGGTTTATTTGGATTAGTTTAAAGACAAGAGCGAATTGTGTGGTTTGGGGGGGTGGGGATTACAAAGACCTATGTGATTGAGTAAGGTTTAAATTAAAAAAAAAAAGTTTGAAAATCAAACATGAGGAGAATCTGATGCTACTTCTCAACAACAGGAACAAGCCAGCCGTGCAATACCACGGACTATTTGGAAATTATTAAGGCTAAGAATCTTAACAACAGTTAATAGGAGAACGTGAGTGGGTCCCCCCCCTTTTTTTTTTTTCTTTTCTTACTAGAGAATGATTTGTTGCTTAAGAAGCAGGCAACCGCCCTCCATGCGTCGGTTAGAATTACAATGTTGTCCCACTCCCGTGGATTTTACAGCCATCACTGTGGCCTACCATATGAAAAGAGGAACTTAATTTTGGTTTTTTATGCTCATATCGTTCAACAACTGTTGCCATTTGTGTCCAACCCAAACCGCTGTTTAGTGATTATATGCCATATTGAGATTACAAGAGAATTTTCCTTCTCATCCACAAAAACTGCCTCTTAATCAGTACACGTAGACATTAACAGCACAACATATATCCGGATATTCAGTGGTTATCAAGGAAAACTAGCCGTATATCGTTCAGTTATGTTTTTCTATCATTTGCATCTATACATACCTAAAAATGTAAAATATATCTCACAAATTAAGCTAACATATCATCTCTTCCGTCACCAATTTGGCAGTCAAACCTTAAGTAAATTTTTTAAAAAAATCATAAACTTATCACAATTTTGCAATACTAATTTAACTTTAAAAATTGACGCTAAAATACTTGAGCTTTCAATTTGTTACAAATATGACCCATGTTAAATTTTCTGTTAACATTGTTGATATGGCTCACCAAGTTAGATTTTTATTCTTACCAAATGACTTGTTACCACCCGTTAACTTTTTTTAACTAATCATTTATTATTTTATTAAATTATAAAACACAAAACTTAATTTTGTGCCTTCCCTATATGCTTCTACCCCGGTACATTTTCAAGCTCTACCTTAAATGCCAAATGGGTCGTCACCACTAAGCTTGCCTCTTAAGATTTCGTCAAGACCTCCAAAATCGAAGATGATAATGATGATGACAATCAAAAATCAGATAATGATGGAAATTATGTGTAGGTTTTTATTCAAGAATGCCCTGAACTTAGCATGCTCCAAACTCCATAAGGAAAATCACCAGTAAGACTCATAAAACCAATTATTTGATAACAATAGGACTTATTTGATATGATGGCAAGATAGATGAAGTGGGTTTCGGTGGTAAGTTGAATGATTTGATAGGAAAGAAAATGGGATGAGGAAAAGATAAGAGGAAAGGCTCTTAAAGATTGTATTTGCATGTCCCCTTTCTGGAACACTTCAAATGATTTAAATAGAAATCTTACATTGTTGAAAAATAACAACTATGCTAGAAAATAGGAAAAGAAACTACAACTACAACTCTTTACCAACTCTTATTGGTTTATTGATCGGAAGACAAATAACAACATAGACTAAGTCCTTCAATATCTGATTACCCACGATGGAGCAGTAATCCATATCACTTCCTACCCCTTTAAGAATCCTTGCCTGCAAGGATAAAATCAGGATATTTCTTACTAAATTGCCACTCATTTTCCCAAGTAGCATCTTCCATAGGTGCTCCCTTCCATTTAATTAAGACTTTAGATTTCGAGCAATATTTTCCTTTGCGAATGACTCGAAAATTAAGTACAACTTCAAGTTGAGGAAGAATTATGGAATCATCTATAACTGGTGGAGTTTCAACAGAGACTAGAGTGACTAGTGGTCCTAAATGTTTCTATAAAAGACTAATGTGAAACATGTTATGCATTTGAGAAACAAAGGGCAGAGATAACTTATATGCTACTAGAACTACCTACTAAGTAATCTGATAAGGACCACAAATAGCATGGAGCAAGCATTGTTGAGGCTGGAAATGCCACAGAACTATGTCGATATGGTTGAAACTTGAGATAAATGTAGTCATCTACTACAAAGGAGACTTCTTGTCGCTTCTATCAGCTTGACATTTCATTCTATTGCAAGCCAGTGAAAGATTGTGATGTAACTCGTGTTGAATAGTATATCGATCATGCAAGTAATCATCAACTACTTAGATACGACTAGTGCCTAGAACATAAGTCAGTAAGCTTAGGGTGGGACACTATATACAACTTTAAAAAATGTCATTTCTGTATAAAAATGAACTGATCTATTATAGCTAAACTCAGCCCATGGAAGCCACTTGAACCATTCAGTGGTTGCTTACCTACAAAGCACCATACGTATTGCTTCAAAGTGCAATTTACTGCCTTAGTTTGTCTGTTTGATTGAGGATGGTAGCTTTAACTTAAGCAAAGCTTAGTTCCTTGTAACTAAAACGGTGTTTGCCAAAAGGAACTAATAAACAACTTTTCAGATCACTTATTATTGAGGTTGGAATTCCATGGAGCTGGGCCACATTAGCTGCAAATGCCTTGGCAATAGTAATTGGAATGAATTTATGGTTTAAGGCTACAAAGGGAGCATCCTTTGTTAACCGATCAACAATGACCATGATGACAGTGTGTTCGTTTGATGGTGGCAATCCTTCAATAAAATCCATTGATATCTCTGTCCACATTTTAAAGGGAATTGGTAATGGTTGGAGTAGCCTAGTTGGCTTTATACAATCAGCCTTGTACCTTTGGAAAATATTGCATTGTTGTAAAAACTTCTTTACTACTTAGCACATATTAGGCCAAAAGAAGTTATTTATTGGATCAAAGTAGAGTGGTTAACGAGTGGCAATCTGCAATTATTTATTGGATCAAAGTAGAGTTAAGACTCGACTAAACCTTATCTCCTTTGAACCACACCCTATCTTGTTGTATTAGTTGATTAGGTGATGATGTATGAGAAAGAGCCATATAAAAAGAATCTTGACACCAATCTACACAGGGCATTGAAATAGATTGGACCTGAAATTCAACGACACAAGATAAGGAATCGATAACTTGATTTTCAGAGCCTCGTTTGTACTCGATCTTATAATCATATCCAAGGATCTTTGAAAGGCAACGAGTTTGTATTAGAGTAGTAATTCGTTGCTCAAGTAGATACTTAAAACTCTTCTTATCAGTATGGACAGTAAAGATTTACTAAGTAAATATAATGGGCCCCGTTCCTGAAGCCCAACAATCGAACCGGAGTCAAAAAGCGTGAGCGGGTTTCCTTGTAGGGTTATTTCGACTAACCCTCACTTGCTTTGAATCAATCTTTTCAAATTCAGAAACAAATTTCACTAATGTTGTGGAGAGGTACCAAAACGTGTTAGGAGTCTAACACTTCAAGAACCACTTCATTTGGAAGTCGGATGAAGAAGTTATGGCCAAAAGAATCCAACATGTTTATGTTCTTACTCACATTGTATATGTCTTGGCGCGATTGCCATAACTTTTTCTACAGATGTTAGATTGATTTTGTTTTTAGATGGTTTGAAAGAGGATTTCGAGATCTACAACTTTTATGAAGAATTTGAAGCGAGAATCAACTTCTAAAAGGGTCAAAAATAGAACAGAAGATGACGACATAAACTAAGACGATCAAACTAAGACAGAAAAAGTCAAACTAAGACGGTCAAACTAAGACGAAAAAAGTCAAATTAAAACGAAGATGACGTCACTAAGACGAAGATGATGTCATCTAAGATGAAGATGACGTCACTAAGACGAAGATGACCAAACTAAGACAAAGATGACATCATCTAAAACAAAGTTGGTCAAACTAAGACGAAGATGCCGTCACTAATACAAAGATGACGTCACTAAGACAAAGTTAGTCAAACTAAGACAAAGATGACGTCATCTAAGACGAAGTTGGCCAAACTAAGACTGAAGCAATCAAAAGGGCATAACTTTCTCTACAAATATCGAATTGAGGTCATTCTTGGACTGTTTTAAAGAAGATTTCTAGACCTACAATTTCAATGAAGACATCAAAAATAATTTTTTGCCTCTATAAGGGTTAAAATTTCCAATCAATGCAGCTGTCCTGACGGTTCACCCTATGCCGCAACACAAGCTTCAAATGATCATAACTTTCCACTACGATATCCAAAACTTATAAACTTTATATCGTTGGAAAGCTGGAAAGATCCTCTACAACTTCCAAATAGACAATTTCTACTAATTCTACCAAGATCATTCCAGATTTTTCCCTCTAAGTTTGAATACTAATTTTACCCCTAAAAAGACCTGAAGTGTGAAATGTAATATAAAACTTAAAAAATTATAAGCAAAAGTAATCATAGTTCATGAACAAAACCAAACACAATTTGAGCTTAGCATTAATAAAAATCAACATGCTCGTCAGTAGCTTAATACAATTAATACAAATATAGATGAATGCTCCATGTTTGATGTGCTTATAAAGCTAGCCCAAAGTTACTAACTAAACCCAGAAGACACCTAGCTAGCTTGGAGTATCCAAATGCCTTGCAAGGGTTACTTATCTTCTTGATCCGTATCTGAGGAGCGAATAATGGAGGTGAGCTACACATCTCATTGGCTAATATATATATAGTCATCAGTAATTAGCACAAATTCTGGCATATATATGTTTATATATATATATATATATATATCCAGCACCTATATCACATTTATCTCAATTCACAAAACATCTCATAACACATAACACTCAATATGCTTCAACTTAATAGTTCATTTATGCAATGCACAACAAACGGCTCAAGGGTTCCATGAAACAGAATGAGGAAACCGAAGTTTACCCCATGAACAAATTGAGTCCAATTTCGGAGCTCATTTGCCATAAGCGGGTACCTGGGAGAAGGCTCTTGTCAACGTGCACGTGACGAACAGAATGGTTCCACTCTCGCCCAAACAAAAGCACATAATCATTTTCTCATATGCTCATACTTTATGTTTTGTCTTCTTTTCGTTTAACACAAAATTCATAATCACAAACACACATATAGGCAAGAATATTGCCTAATTACACAATAACCATAAATATATTACCCACCTATTAAGCTTGCAGAAATCCAAGTCAAGCTTGCCTTTCCCTTTGCTCTTGGGTAGTGTCCCCTTGGTTTCCTAACACAACCAAGGTTCCATTCAAAACTGTTAGTAGTGTGCCCTAGGCCAATGGATGTATGTGATTCATGTATTAACATTATGACTTGTTAATAATATATTATGAGGTATTCCTTTCATATATGGATGTATGTCGTTTATGTAATGTGATTTATGTTCCATGAATGGTATTAGACTTATGTCATTAAGTATGTGACTTGATAGTAAAACCATAAGCATTATAACACTATTATAAACTGTCCCTGGTCGATCATTATTGGTGAAACCATAATGAATTAAGGCTAGTATGTGTTCTGATTGAAGATCACGTTTTATTGATCATGGCTATGAGATATCAAATCAAAAACATAGATATATGTTAGAGAACATATGTTAAACCGACCCACATATCAATAAGGTTTGACTTTAGTCCTTTAACCTGAAGTCATCATGGTTCCCTACATGAGGAATTAGGTGTTTTGATATTAGACTAAGTTATTTTTAACTGAATAATAAGTAGTCTTATATTGGACATTAAATGAATCATACAGAGGGAAGTGAATGACATAGATGAGATTTGTACCTCTCTTAAATGAGAGAGATATAATTTGAGCCTATTGACAAGTGTGACTGAAGAAATGTATGACCGTGCTCAAATGAATTGATGAGGAGTCATCAATGTCATTTGTTATAATCAGTCAACTTGGGGATAAAGAAACTATGATAAATCAAAGGTTGACATGTACCATGCCTTGTGATTAATCTTAATATCATGTTATAAAAGGACTGCGTTTATAACTATGGTTACAGGTTAAATCGGATTATCGATCCTCATTTGATTTGGGTAGTCATAATGTCTTGCTAGAGG
>JANKYE010000009.1:15577723-15594633 GCA_032467995.1 Erythroxylum dillonii | reverse complement strand
AAATAAGGTATTTACGTTAATCCTTCGTATATTCGATTATACGTGATGCTGTTGTATGGTCTTTTCCGCAGCGTATTTTGAATACTCGGACCGTACGCGATCCAACACTTTTACTAGATTTTAACAATATTTTGTAAGAAATTTCCCACAAAGTATGTTTTGACCTATTTTTCCTTGCAACCCTTATTCAAAATGAATTCAAATAACAAATATACAATTTATATAAGCTAAAATAGATTAAATTCTCTGATTTCCTTATGGATAAATTTGAAAATATCCATTCAAATTCATGCAATCATATAAACACTCAGATACCACATGTTAGTTATAATATGAACCTTGATTATAGACCTAGGATTAACCATGAATTTGTATTAATAGAGAAAATACAAAAAAAAAAGATTGAGTGATGACCAAGCTGCTGAACTACTTAAACAAGCTCTTGAAATTTTCAATTAGACATTATAAAAGTTTTATATCTTTATGTTTTTAACATCTTTTTGTGTCTCTCTTAATGTGTGGGCTTCTTAACAAGTCAGAAAAACTGAACATCCGTGAACTTACTTAAGCAGGCAACAAGAGACCTTAGCAACTATTTATAATAACCTTATTGGGCCCCCCATCACAGGCCTAATAAATAACCGACCCACACTAATTGAGGCTTATTTTCCTTACTGGACTTTAACTTATTTAATCATATCCTTTATTAGGCTTTTTTATTATCTCTAATCTAGATAAAATTTGATTTTCTTAATCTTAATTTAATAAAATATTGCAATTAAGAATTGTCTAATTAAAAAAAATAACAAGAGACTTATGGACCAACCTTAAAATAATATTGCAAACTTCCGCCTACAAATATACACTCATACATAACTCCAAACAACCAAAAAAGTTGACTCCTCTATAGCTAATTATCTCTCTATAATTGTGACACAGAATGGAAGTAATGAATGGAATAAGAACATTTAGACTCCGTTCAGGAGTTTAATCAATGTTGTTTAATTGGACGAAAAGATGAACAAGAATGACAAGCGATCTTGAAAGAACGACAAAGCCAAATTCTGGAATGAAATTTTTGATTCAAAAAATAATAATCTTCAGAAAACATCAATAAGGCCTATTTATAATGGCCAACAACCCTAATCCAAAATCTGACAAGATTAGGAAAAAAAAGACTAAAAATAGCAAAATAGTCTTAAAAAACAAATGCAAAATTGGGCCCCTAAATAGTGGAATTTGGCCCTCCGGCTTCATATGCAATTTTTAGGCCTTGTTTCGCATCCTGCAGCAAATCTTGCCGCAAACCTTGCCGCGTTCAAGATCTTCCATGTAATCCAAAGCTAACTGGTCTGCATCAGTCCCTTCCACTTGTAAAGAACTCGACCTCGAGTTACCATCATCCGAGTGATAAAGATAAAGATCTGCCACGTTAAATGTCTTGGATATCTTCATATGATCTGGAAGGTCAAAAACATAAGCATTGTCATTGATCTTCTGAATTTTATTAAAAGGACCAATCTTATTTGGATCCAGCTTTTATTGTTCTCTTCCACGTTCCTTGCGCAAATACACCATAACTTGATCACCAACCTTGAAGGACTGGAAACGCCTATACTTGTCAGCGACAATCTTATACTTTTCATTAGATTCCTTTAGGTTCTGCCTCACCTGTTTAAACATATCAACATGTTGTTTGCCTAAATTGTTAGCTGCAACACTAGGAAGAACATCTATAGGAAGTGCAATAAGGTCAAAAGGCATCTTCTTAGTAGAGTTGTTGACAGAACTATTGTAAGAAAATTTGGCTTGAGGAAGAGTAAGATTCCAAGAAGTCTTCTTATCGCTGCATATGCAACATAATAGATTGCCAAGCGTGCGGTACACCACTTTAGTCTATCCGTTAGTTTGAGGATGTGTTGTGCTACTGTAACGAAGTTTAGTCCCAAAACGCTTCCACAGAACAGTCCAAAAATGAGCAAGAAATTTCACATCTCAGTCAGAAGTAATTGTTTTGGGTATGCCATGCAAACGAACAATCTCCTGGAAAAACAGTTTGGCAATATGAGATGCATCACTAGTCTTCTTGCAAGGAATGAAGTGTGCCATTTTCGAAAACATGTCAACTACCACATAAATAGAGTCAGAACTACGTTGGGTACTCCATTAAGAAGTCTTCCCAAGGATGATTGGGAATAGGCAATGGGGTGTATAATCCTATGTTCTGCGAATAACCTTTCTGTGTTTGACAAACTCGACATTTTTTAACCATCTTCCTTGTTTCTCTCTTCAAATGTGGCCAATTGTAACGTTCTTCCAACCCTGCAATAGTCTTGTCACAACCTAGATGACCACATTCATGAATTTCTCGAATCAACAATTCTCGCAATAAGGAACGAGGAATACACAACCTATTTCCTTTGAAAAGAAAACCTTCATATATCATAAACCCATCAGTAGGTTCACGATTCTATACTTGCTCCCATATCTTCGTGAAATCTACATGATCAGCATAAAGATCCTTCAGATACTCAAATCCTACGACCTTTTGACTCACTGTAACCAATAAAGTTGCTCTTCTACTCAATGCATCTATGACATTATTTGTAACACCAGTCTTGTATTTGATGATATAATTAAAAGCTCCCATATAAGCTGTCCAATACACTTGTATCTTGTTTGCATGCTTTTGAGTCGGTAGATGAATTAGTGATTTATGATCTGTATAGACAATGAACTCTCGCCCCCTAAGATAATGTTCTCACGTCTTGAAGGCTCGAAAAATTGCATAAAATTCCTACTTATAAGTACCCCACTTCTGCCTAGCTTCATTCAACTTTTCACTAAAAAATGCAACGAGTTTACCATATTGAGATAAAACACCTCCAATACCAACACCACACGCATCACAATTAACCTCAAACAATTTATCAAAATAAGGTAAAGCAAGATTAGGAGCAGAAGTAAACTTATCTTTAATCTCCTCAAAGCTTTTATTGGCAGCTTTGGTCCATTTAAATTTCCGAACTCTCTCCTTCTTCAAACAATCAATAATCGGAGCCATAATACTATTGAAATTTTTTATAAACCTCCTGTAAAAAGTACCAAGTCCATAAAAACTGCAAACTTCTGTAATAATTTTAGGAATGGGCCAGTTTCGAATTGCTTATACTTTCTTATCATCTACATGAATCCCTTCGGAGCTAACAATATAGCCAAGAAACAAAACTCTTTCTGTCATAAATGTGCACTTCTTCAGGTTGATAAACAACACATTTCCTTCTAAAGCTATCATAACTTCTCGAAGGTGTTGTACATGCTCCTTAATGCTATGACTAAAAATTAAGATATCATCAAAATAAACAACCACGAATTTGCGTAAGAAAGGGCGTAGAACCTGGTTCATAAGTCACATGAACGTGCTTGGTGCATTCGTCAACCCAAATGGCATAACCAGCCACTCATATAAGCCTTCCTTAGTTTTAAAGTTTGTCTTCCATTTATCTCCCTCCTTCATCCAAATCTGATGATAGCCACTTTTAAGGTCAACTTTTGAGAAAACTGTAGAACCAGATAGCTGATCCAACATGTCATCCAAGCGAGGAATAGGAAAACAATATTGAACAGTAATTTTTTTGATGGCTCTGCTATCCACACACATTCTCCAACTATCATCTTTCTTTAGTACCAGTAACGCAGGAATTCCACAAGGACTTATGCTTTCACGGATGTGTCCTTTCTTTAACAATTCTTCCACCTGTTCTTGTAGAATTTCACTCTCCTTTGAGCTCATCTTGTAATGGGGCAAATTAGGCAATGTAGAAGCCAGAATGAAATCAATCTAATGCTGAATATCCCTTAACGGTGGGAGTGTAGAAGGTTCCTCAACTAAGGTAGGGAACTCTTCTAGCAGCTCTTTAATGGGTTTTGGTAAAGATAGTGTCTCGTCCTCTGTCGGTGTCTCGTCCTCTTTAACTTTCTTTCTAAGTAATAGGGCCACATCCTGCACACCTTTATCAGCATCCTGCCCTTCCACTTTAGAAGGTTTCATTGATCCCGAAGGCAAAATAACGATCCTCTTCATGTTTCAGGTGAACCTATATGAGTTCTCCTTCTCTCTATGTTCAGCATCAACATCATACCGCCAAGGACAACCTAACAAAACTCCACAAGCATCCATATCCACAACATCACAAATAACAGATTCAGTATAGTGTTTACCGATGGAAATAGGACGTTGCAGATCCTGTTTACTTCGATCGTTGGCCCCTCCTTGATGCACCCAACCTTGTACGGTGAAGGGTGAAATTGAGTGGTAGACGACAGTTGCTCCACTAACTGTTTTGCGATTAGATTCTCACAACTACAACTATCTATGCAGTTTCTCCACTAATTGTTTTGCGATTAGATTCTCACAATTGCAACTATCTATAATCAATCTACAAACTACTTCTCCCACTCGACATTTTGCTTGAAATATCTTCCTCCTTTGCTTCTCTCCTTCTTGTTTTGGAGAACATAAATTTTTTTTTCACCACAAAAGTTACTTCTCCATCTTTCGAGCTAGTAATTGAATCTTCATCCCCATTTGCTTCTTCTTTGTAGTCAACTACCTCCTCAATCACGTTAACTTGTTGTCGGTTAATAGATGTTCTTCCTTCTGAACAATTATTTGATGTATGCCTCAGCTTTCCGCAACGATAACAGGTGTTTCCAGTTGCTTTTTTATAATGATTGATTCTGCTTATGTCCGCTTCAAGTGCCTTCACCTTGTTGTCTTTCTTCTCTTCCATAACATTATGATTAGTTCTTGAATTTACAGCCCTAGAAGATTGGCCACCGTAATACCCTCGATATGTCTGACTGCCCGACGAACCTAAATTTTGATAATTTAAATTTCAATCACACTATTGTCGAGGCTGCCATTCAACTCGCTCTTTAGCCCTCTTTGCCATCTCAATAGCATCTGCTAATGTGAAAATTTCAACAACACCCATCATACATCGAATTTCATAATTCAATAAGCTACCTGATGCGCTTCGTTTTCACAATTATCACGTCTTGCTTGTAGCCTCAAAAACTCTTCTGTATACTCATCCACCTTCCTACTTCCCTGCGTGCAATCATGATAACGGTTGTACAGTATCTGTATGTGATCACTAGGTAAGAATCTTTGTTGGATCATAAGCTTCATATCCAACCAGCTTCGAATAGGCGGATGTTGTCTATGATAGCGGGCTGCTGCACCTCACTTCAACTTGTAAGCCACAATAGGAACCCTACGTTCGTCTTCCACATCCATAACTTCAAAGAATCTTTCAACCTTTACTAACCAATCTAAAACAGCTTCTACATCCAATGTACCATTAAAATTCTGAAGATCTGCCTTGATTTTGTAGCCATCATTTTTATTTTAACAACCCCTGTAATTCTGAACTGCTCTAATTTGATCTGGTAGTCCTCCATAAACTGGTTGCAGATCTGCAACCCTAGGAATTGCCACTGTAGGAGGATGGTTAATCCTTCCTAGGTTTAGCTGCTCTCCCAGCATCTGTCTTATTTCTGCTATTTGATCGGATAAGTTTTCCATGGATGTTTCTAAGGTACTAAGTCGTTCTTCGTAATTGGCGGCCATGGAGGAATCTGGCTCTGATACCAACTGACGCAGAATGGAAGTTATGAATGGAATAAGAACGTTTAGATTCCGTTCAGGAGTTTAATCAATGTCATTTGATTGGATGAAAAGATGAACAAGAATGATAAGCGATCTTGAAAGAACGACAAACCCAAATTCTGGAATGAAATTTTTTATTCAAAAAATAATAATCTTCAAAAAACGTCAATAAGGCCTATTTATAATAGCCAACAACCCTAATCCGAAATCTAACAAGATTAGGAAAATAAAAGACCAAAAATAGCAAAATAGTCTTAAAAAAACAAACGCAAAATTGGGCCCTTAAATAGTGGAATTTGGCCCTCCGACTTCATATGCAATATTTAGGCCTTGTTTCGTATCCTACTGCAAACATTGTCTTAGTCAAGATCTTCCATGTAATCCAAAGCTAACTGGTCCGCATCAAATTGTCTGCAGAAGACTTGGAACTTTTTACCCTTAATGGCTTGCCATATGATTTTGATTCATTCATTATTATGATTAAAGATCTTGAAACCCTATTGACCTTCTTTAAGCTATATGCGAAGTTGCTTCTTTATAAGCAAAGTCAGATTACATTTCATTAATCTTCATTGGGACTTTAAAATTAGTGCTCACATCAATAAAAATTAATAATTGCGATGTGAAATTGAGCTCTTAATATTCCAGTCAGGTAAATTAGCAATCTTTAATTCACTTTCGGAATAATATGTCATAGACACAAGGCATTGGTCTGTGATCTTCACGATTTATGCCCATCCCAGGCCCATTTTTGTCTCCTTTAATTCATGGCTCAACACATCCAATGTAACAAACTACTAGCCAAAACCTAACTTTTCGTTTAATAACCCAACCTCCTTTTATAAGAAACCATTTACTGTATAAGGTTTCATTTCTAATACTAATTTATCATATAAAAATTACAACAGATCTCCTCTAAAATGCCTAATCTATAAAAGACTGGTCATATAACTACCACAAATCATTTTTGGTACATGTAATCTACAAATAATCACTTAACACCTCGTCATAACTCCTCCATACCTTATAATACATTCTTTGCCTTCAATTTTCAACTTTCAACTTTGTAAACCCTGACATTCACTCAAAGATCCCTTTCGTTTATTTTTTATCAGTTACTTTCCCTATGACAAAGGATATCACTACTCGCTTACTGACAAAATATTGATCTCTCGACATGTTAGATTCTAGAAATTAACTTATTCTTTTTCCAAATCCTCCACTTCCTCTACACCCAACCCAATAATTGTTCTTTACGTCTTCCTTTTGGCCCTATCCCCCCTATAAATACTTCACTACCTCTCCCATCTTCTCCAAATTTTGCTTTACCATCTCACCCATCACTAACTCCATTTTCATCACCACCTTTGCATCTTATGGTTACTTGCACTGTTGATTGCACTTATAAAACCCAAAACTTTCTTTATAACATAACCTACAACATCACTACTCAAGCTCCAATATAATCAAATTCTACCTCGTTTACTTAAGCAAACAAATTATCACGTTTGCAACAAGCTAATGTGAGATGAGTTCAATGATCTCTATCATAATAATTATTAGTTCTAAATAGGTCTTTCGTATTAAGAGTAAATCTAATGGTACCTTTGGTCACTATAAGGCTATTCGCATCATTCTCATGGTACTGACACATTTAGCTATTCGCATCATTCTCACCCTTGTCATATTTCAGAATTGGTTCATTCATCATCTTGATTTAATAATGCCTTCTTACATGGTGACCTTCAAGAACTAGTGATCATGAGTCAACTATCAAGTTCACTGCTCCTCATTATTCAAGCTATATGTGTCATTTGAACAAAACCTTTCATAGCCTTAAATAAGCCTATAGAGCTTGATTTAATAAACTGAGTCAGAGACTTTGTGATCTCGAATTTGTTTCCTCCAAGTTTGTCATTCCTCTCTTTATTTATACATCTTCCTTCCACACAACCTTCTTACCTGTCTATGTGAGTAATATCTTGGTTACAAGTTCTTCACAATCATTCATTCAAACCCTTATTCATGACCTTCACACCACTTTCACCATTAAAGACCTTGACCCTCTTCACTATTTCCTTGGCATTGAAGTTACAAACACCCCCACTGATCTCCAAATTGTATGAAAAATTCTTTTTAAAAAATTAAACTTTTCTCTATCCAGAAATGAAATAGGTCACCGAATGAGAGGGAGAGCTCAATTCTCACCAAACACGATATCTCCCAATACACACAATAATAACATCTGCTAATATATTTTTTATCATAGTTAGTATAAATATGCATGTAATTTACTTTTAAGTTGGATAGCAAACTCTACTGACCGACCATGACCATGAGAGAGGAGGAAGGTTATTAATTATAAGAAAACATAGTTGGGCATAGATAATTAGATAATTTAACCATGCAAGTGAATGAGAAGTGCATGCTTTTGTTTGTTTCAAGTATGTTAACTACAGGTAACTTTGGTCTTATTAAGGTTAAAAAACAGGAAAGCTCTGTAAACACATTTCTCTATCGAAACTTTTTTAAGGAAAGATGAGACGGGAGCACAAAAGCCAACCCTCCAAATCTCGTTTCTCGGGCCATCCGTTCACGAATATCGAGGAAATTTATTCCCTTTCCTGTTTTACCCTTGTTCATTTTCTTCTTCTTTCACTTTGTTTATTGTGACATTATATAGTAAAATGTTCTTTTTTTATCATATCTGGTTCTTGTTCCAGTGTTCCCCTGCTTGAGGGATCGACAGAGAAAGAAAGAGAGCGACAAAAAGCTACAATTTTTATGGATGTTTCGATCGATGCCTTCATCAGTCTCAAGGAAATCTCATAGAAACAATCCCATGTAAGCAAATGTCTCATTTTTTTAATTCTCATTTCAGAAACGAAACCTTTCTACCTTGATAGTCGTTTTGCGTGCTGTAAGACAATATTTATTGGATTCATTTCTTTGAATGCAAGCATGCAATCTTCAGTTACCGTTAATGGGTTCTCGTATCTGCGTACTTCGGTTGTTTTGACCCTTTCTTGGTGCAAAATTCTGTGCTGAAATGACTTCCTCCCCCCTCCCCCGCAAAGTTCCTTTTCTACTTTTTAAAGTTTTTCTTTGAATGTTTGCACTGTATATTTCATGGGGGGTTTTTATTGGTTCAATGACTAGGTTCAATGGTTATAGATCGGGATCCGTGTTGGATTTCTTGGTTTTTGGTTTGCTCTTTTATAATCACTGTTAATAATATACTTTGTCTGGTTGGTTTTATAAGCGTTTGTCCAGGGATTGACCTCGAATTTTGCTTTTGTGGTTGTTTTTGTACTTCTTTTCTCAGTTCATTGGGATTACTTGTTTTGAGGGAATTTAGTTATTGCTACATTTCCTTGGGCTTAAAAAGGTTAGTTCATTGAGGCGGGAATTCATGGGTAGAATTCCCAGGACAATGGCCAGCTTAACTGAAGAAGGGTTTCGGTTCTTTGATGCCCTCGAGGACCCTGCATCAATCTCTGATGCAACTTCTGATGGTTTTGATGTGGTTGATTCCCGTGGTAGCTTCAATAATTCAACTACAAACAGTCCACCTTATGACGTATGGCTTAAGAGCCCAAAAAGTGTTGACGAGCGTCGACAGATGTTCTTGACGTGGATGGGGGTGCGTGTGGAGCAAAATGCAACTCAAAATTCTGTTGTTTTCTGTGGTTCAGAGTGGGAAATTGATAGATTTAAACAAAGTAATGGGGCAGTGTTGAGGCTTTCAGGTTTTGAAGATGAGTTCCTTTCACCTCGGTCAAATATATCTTGTGGGTCTATTGATGAGTTAGATTCAAATGAGAAGTTTATATGTAGGGATAGGAATTTTGATGGGGGAAAATCTTGTATTGTAGATGAGCATAATAGGCAGATAAATGAAAGTTCTGAAGCAGACTTGGGCTGCTCAGCAAGCACTGTGAAATCTGAGAAGACTTCAGGGTTCACTTCATCATTTCGGCGAGTCATCCTGAAGAAAATTGAGGAACCAAATCATTCAATTTACACACTAAAGACAGCTAAGAAGGGATGGTTGAGTAGATTACGTTCCATCACATGTTCTGTGGACAAGCAAAGAGAAGCTGAGATACTGATGCATGACGATGATGATGCTTATAAGGTTCAGAGAGTTAAGGTTCGTCGACATGGGAAGCGGATTAGAGAACTTTCGGCTCTTTATAAGGGGCAAGACATCAAGGCCCATGAGGGTTCAATTTTGACAATGAAATTTAGTCCTGATGGAAGATACCTTGCAAGTGCAGGTGAAGATGGTATTGTGCGAGTGTGGCAAGTCTTGGAGGATGAGAGGTCAAATGAGCTTGACATTCCAGAATTTGACCCATCCTGCATATATTTGACCGTAAATCACCTATCTGAGCTAAAACCACTTTTTGTCGATAAAGAGAAAGCAGGCAAATTGAAGAGCAGGAGGAAAACATCTGATTCTGCTTGTGTAATATTTCCTCCAAAAGTTTTCCGGATGTTGGAGAAACCATTGCACGAGTTCCATGGGCACAGTGGAGAGATTTTAGATCTGTCCTGGTCGAAGAATTGTGTAAGCTACTTCCTAAAAGAAATAATATTTGTGTATCCTGTAAAGGTGAAAAATTCTTATGAAGTAGATTAAGAGATCACCATTTGTTTTCTTGCTGCAGCATCTACTGTCAGCTTCAGTGGACAAAACTGTTCGACTATGGCAAGTACAAAATGACCATTGCCTCGGAGTCTTTTCACATAGTAACTATGGTGGGCTTTTGGCCAGTTTTACATCATTTTTATAAACCAATATGCTCTTTAAGATACAATTTATGTCAAAGTTGATTTTTTTTTTTTTCTGAATATCTTAGGCATGTCATGTCTTGTCAGATTTCAACTTGTGCTGACAATACTTTACGCTGGTCCTTGTTTGATGCAGTAACCTGTGTTCACTTTAACCCTGAGGATGACAATTACTTCATGACTGGTTCCATAGACGGAAAGGTTCGCATTTGGTCAATTTCTAGTTGCCAAGTGGTTGATTGGACCGTTATAAAAGATGTTGTAACTGCAGTTTGTTATCGTCCAGATGGAAAGGTGTGGTGATGTTCTTTTCCTTTCCATTCTTGTTGCTACAACATGAGTTTTCTGGTTAAATAGTCTGATAGAAAGTCTTCCTTTTTCCCTTTCTCATATAGGGAGCGGTTGTTGGCTCTATGGAGGGAAATTGTCGCTTTTATAATTTGTCGGGTATATAATTCACACCCACTACATTCTTGGTTCTTTAGTAAATCTAGTTCTTCTGCTTAACCTTTCAATGCCATTTTCCAGTTCAAACTCATGTTCCATTAAATTTATTTTGCAGTTGTCAAATATATGTTGTTTGGCTAGTATTCATTTCTTGTGATGAATTATCTGTTGGTTAGAGGGAGAGCTGGGTTTAGGCAGTTTTGCTTGATTCATTAATAGCAGAAATTACTCCTTAATAAACAGGCGCTAACAATCATTTTCTTCTTTGTTTTTATTGTTCAGACAGTCACTTGCAACTGGATGCTGAAGTAAGCTTACACAGCAAGAAAAAATCAGCTCGCAAAAAGATAACTGGGTTTCAGGTGGTTATCATTTTCCCTTGAATGTCACTTTTCTGATAGTCTACCATCCTTATTATCTACTTAATTTAGTTATATCTGTTTTCAGTTTTGCCCTCAAGACTCAACCAAAGTAATGGTGATTTCGGCTGATTCACAAGTTAGAATTCTGCAAGGACCGAACGTGATTAGTAAATACAGGGGTATGAATCTGACTCTCACAGTGTTAGACTTTTACTTTAGACAAATCAGATCTCTTATTAGCCAAATTAACAGTACCTGCTTATGCTGAGGGATCAAAGTACTGCTCACGTTAATCCAAAGAAGCTAAATCGTGTTGATACAAGATGCAATTCTTTGACAATTTTGAAGTACCTTTGTTCTTAGTCTCTTGTTATTGATATATGTTGATTCTTGTATGCCAATATTTCTGTTCATTTAGGAACCAAAAGGGCAGTGAATCCAACATCGGGATGCTTTACTTCAGATGGCAAGCATATTATCTCAGCTTTTGAGGACTCCAATGTATATGTTTGGAATTGCATTAGCCAGGAGGAGCCTTCTCCTTTTCAAGCTAAAAATATAAGGTCTTGGGAGCGTTTTTATGCAAATGCATCTGTTGCAGTGCCTTGGTGGGGCCTGAAAGATGAACACTCTGAAAGTGAATGGGAACTTGATTTACCAAAGGATGATTCTGCGGGGATTCCCCGATTTTGTTCACCTACCAGTTTTTCTCTGAGCCAAGAATATGTCTTGGAGTCTTCTCCAAAGTGTTCTGCAACTTGGCCAGAGGAAAAGCTTCCATCATCTAGCTCATCTTCCACATCATCATCATCAATGAACAGATCTGACTACAAATTCTTGAAAGCTTCATGTCAGAGCACAGTTAAGTCTCATGCATGGGGTCTTGTCATTGTGACTGCAGGTTGGGATGGACGAATAAGATCATTCCACAATTATGGTTTGCCAGTAATTGTGTGAAAGTTAACTGGTTTGGCTTTAGTGACAATTACGATTCATCTATCTGGATGGGATTTACATTGATGAACGACATAATGCAAATCTCTGATATGGCATGAGCTACCCAGTAGTACCAGCAATGGCAGCATCAAGAAAACAACATTATGATGAGTGTAGAATTTTCTGAGTAGTGAGATGGGCCCTTCGCTAATAGCCTAGCATATGAGGAAATGTTGAATGCAGGGACAAGTGGTGGCCTTTTAGTGGTTGGAATCTAGTCCAGCTGGGGATGAGCTACTAGCTGAGGTTAGCTTCTCCTAATATAGAATTTGTTGCTTAATTACATACTTTTATCTGCTGGCCATACAAAGATTCACACACACACATGTTGGCATACCACCAATTTGGGATGTTTCTTCACTAGAATGGACGTACCTATGCGACCTTTGCATTAACATCTTTTATTTGGGGTATCTATAATGGGAGGATTGGATCCAGAGCTCGTGGTGGGAGTTCATTTTGGAAGAAATTGTAGGGAACTTTTGCCATTATAATAACTTGGCTGATGTTGAATGATTGAATTGTCTGTCTGCCATTTTGCCCTTCATGGTAGGGTCACTTTCACCTGGGATTGGCTTGTAGGGTTGTTATTAGATTCGTTCACTGCTACTGGCTGATATGTTGTTAGCCAAGAGCTTGAAAATGATTCATTACATGCATACTGTACAAATGTTATGCGCCTTCTATGATGGATACGGGCGGGCAGTTGACTTACTGTGATCATAGCTTTGACTGAGTCCTTTTTCCTCTCGTGCGAACAGCATTTGTACATGTAGTGTCTCGTCTATTCTACATAAATGTAAGTAATCTGAAATTTATGTCCTTTTTTGTCAGCGAAAGAAATGCCTTTTGAGTAACGATTTTACAAAAATGGAGTTATGTAATAACCCGTATGCTTGATTTGTGACGGGAATAGCTGTGCAAAATTGGAAGCAATTTACCGCTGCTATGAACAGCCGAATGTCTCGGCCTGAACACATTTTGCGTTCTTGGTTTTATTTGAGTTGTTTAGACTGAAAGACGTTCAATTATCATCAAAAGCTGCAACGGCGTTTTATGCTTAAAAAAGTCTTCAACCTCCACTTCCTTTTACTTAGAATATAAAATTTAAGGTGACAGGCTTCAATATACAACCTCTAAATTATGAACCATGATAGACTAAGTGCGGGGGCTCAAACTAACATTTGTTTAGTTCAATCCTCACATACCGTTTACGAACCTGAAAAATTTTGCATCACCCAAATTGGTTAGTAATAACTTCTTTATCCTAGCAAAGGTGTTGGAATTAAAAGCTCTAATATCATATCCATATCTTATAAATTATTGTGCATAATGCAAGCTTTAGAAATAAGTGATCATCCAGGAGTGAAACTTTAGATATTATAAAGTCCCAATATGTTTCATTACAGGAGAAGTTGCAGGCTACCTGAATTTTCGGCCAAATATCTTTAGTGTATGTGCATTGAAAGAAGAGATGATTTCTTATTTCTTACTCAAGGTTGCAAATACTACAATGTGGGTTAAGAACCAAGCTAGTCTTACTAGATGTGCTCAGTTTATTAAGCAAAGTGAGCCACATAATGAAAACAATTCTTAGGATACAACCACCAAACCATAGGACCTATGTTAAGAGACTTTAGCGACTTGTAGCTTGAACAAGTTAAAAGCAAACTTATTTATGAAGTTACCAAAGTATGTTTGCACGAAATTAACCTGTCTTCCTCATCCTTTCTCGAGTTGTAACTTAGAATGGATTCCTTTAAGCATTAAAATCCCTTAAATCTAATGAACCAAACATGATCCTTAATAAGCTCTTCCACTCTAGCATTAGGCTTCATCATGTTTCTAAGTTGAAAGATACCAGGGATTAAGTGCAAAGGACCCGTATCACTCCAATTATCAAACCATAAACTAGTTTGCTTGCCATTGCCAATTAAGCTTTTAAAATCCTCACAAAGTATTTCCCTGAGCATGAGCACATGATGAAAGGTCTAGGATATGTTTTGATTTTGTTTAAAGCCGTAGAAGCTAGCTCCTCTTAAGTGAAAAGTGTGCATCTATTGAGACTGTATATTTTTCTTATCAGTTAGCAGTTTCCAAATCCATCAAAAAACCTTACTTGAGATATGGATTGATCAGAGGCCAAGTCCTCTATGATTTAATGGTTTGCACAACTCATGTCATGCTACCTTGGAACCTGAATTCTTTTAGGTGTCATCATTCTATAGGAAATTCCTTAACATCCTCTCAATGTCCTCAACAAGTTTCTTTGGCAAGATTAAATGAGATAACGAATATATTTATACATTGCATAGTATCAATTTAATCAATTGGAGTCTTCCAACATAAGAGAGACTTTTGTAACATAATTAATTTAACCTCCTCTTAATAATCTCAAATAATTTCTTGTAATATTTATAAGAGGGCCTTGTAGTTGGTATTGGAACTCCTAAACTAAGTGTGTAATTCTAAAACTTGTCAAGGAAACAAGCTAATCGCTGAGGTATAATGCATCCCTGGAAAGTATAAGGAAGCTTTTATCAATATTGATTTCAATGTCTGATAGTTTGATGAACTTTTTGACAGAGTTGAGGATGGTAATGACTGATTTAGAGTCCATTTTTGAAAACATCAGCAAATCATATACAAAAGAAAGGGTGAACAACTTCATTCTATCATAGTTTTTATGAAACATGAAAGAAGGATTCACCTATATTTTGAATGCTATGAGTCTTAGCAACACCTCTATGTAGATTGAGAAAGACAGATAAGAGATCACTTTGCCTTACCCCTCACACAGTTGGGTTATCTAACCTAAGATATGTTATTCCTAATGATACAGGATCATTAGATGCTACTAAAAAATATCAAATGTAACAATTACGGATTACATTCAACATTCTAGCAATAGGATTTAAATAGAACAATAAAAATAACGTATTAAGATCATCTATCCAAAACCCAATTCAATTAACACAAATAACACAACAATCCAAAAAGAGATTACAACATTAATAAGATGAAATAACTTAACCGTGACTTGGTTTTGATATCCCCATTGAATTGGTATCGAGAAGTTAGCCTTCTATCTCTATCTTTAAGCTCCCATCGTCAGCCATCCTCTCCATCGCCACTATTGGTGTTGAAGAATGAAGAAAACTGAAAAGAAAAATGAGAGAAAACTGTCAGCTAGGTTATGTCCCCAATGTTTTTTTTCCTACCGTCACCCCTTCCATTATGTAATATTCTTTTAGGTTTAAACAAAGTGTCATTTAAACAAGAAAATGACACCTGGCCTTCTCACCCTTGTGAGTGGGCCCTCACTGGTGTGAGAAGGCCTCACAGGAGTGACTTAACAAGTCACACCCATGACTTGCTTCTCATGGCTATGAGAAGCTTCCCACGACTGTCAGAAGCATGCTGGCTGGATGACAAAGACGACATCTGGCTGGCAATGTGAGAAGCATAGGAGAACGTAGCTGGCATCACCGAAGCATGGATGGGCTGTAAATGTGAGAAGTTTGGATGGGTTGTCTCCTTGGTGAGAAACATATTGTTGGATCCCATTTCCGGAACCCAACTCTCTTGCTTACTTATGAAGTCTTGAGCTTACTCTGAATCATGAAACGTGAGCGTGCATATAACTTTGAAGGGTAATTTTTTTCATCTTTGAATCCATATATACATCATCAATTTATCTTCATGCTCATAACGATCCAAAAATTCACTAACAAAGTTCTTCATGCTGTGCCCATATTACCTAATCACCATGCTTGAACTCATTTCTCCTATTTGTGCACATAATTTGGAAAACTTAAAATCTTAAATTCAATTTGACTCTTCATAGAAATCATAGCTCTATGTCTCTAGTTCACTTTAAAGAAAGAATCATCTCAATCGGAGCTCTATAGCTCAAGATATCATCAAAATACTGAAATGTGCTCATATCTCAAGCATGCTCTCCTATCTGACCTCTCACTTTCTCTAATGCAAACTCTCTCTATTCAACTTCAAATCACACCAATTTTCATGGGTAGATACCTACATGTCTTATGAATCTATTCGTCCAAGAATCACCTCATTTGGAGGTCGGATGAGGGAGTTATGCTCAAAAGAGTACACCATGTTCACACCCAAAATCACTTTGAGTATACTTTGGCGAGAATGCCATAACTTTCACCAAAAATGTCGAATTGACTTCGTTCTTAGACCATTGGAAAGAAGACTTCGAGATCTAAAACTTTCATGAAGATCACAAAACCTGATTCTGCCTCTAAGTTGGCCAAAATCCATCATGATTCTGCCTCTAAGTTGGCCAAAATCCATCATCTTTCCAGTGCATGTCCGTTAAACGGATATGCATGTCCGTTTAATGGACATGAATCAACCAAATTGCATTTTTCACCCGAGAAGGTCCGTTAAACGGACTTCCATGTCTGTTTAACGGACATGGGGAAAGCCAAGGGTCCCAAATGACCCGAGAAGGTCCGTTAAACGGACACCTATGTCCGTTTAACGGATATGGGGACTCCCCAAACCCCCCATGCCTCTCCAAAACTTGTCCAAAACCTATCCTAACACCATATATACTCATGATCTTCATAATTTTCACTTCTTATCATGCAAAATCACTT
>JANKYE010000009.1:15533642-15544807 GCA_032467995.1 Erythroxylum dillonii | reverse complement strand
CCATAATCATTGAGTCCTCCTCATCCCATGCCCCAAAACCTGGATCTTCTGGCCTTGGTCCAGTTCCTAACAAGTGATTGATCTTCCCCTTGCCTTTCAAGATTGTTCAAACAAGTTGTGACCACTTGAGATAATTTTTTCCATCCAATTTGTAGGCTGATTGAATGATTTGTAACTCTACCGAAGACTGAGTCTTGGGTACTTCATTTGATGAAGCCACAATTATTGAACTACTCTCCTTGGTTTTTGCCATTGTTTCTACCAAAAACTAATCAGTGATGAGGGCTGAAACAAAGGTAACATGGATTTTGGATACAGCCTAATAGGACAGCAATAAAGGCTCTAATCAGCAATGAAGGCTGATGTAGGAAGAAGGAAAAAAAGGATTTCGAAGAAAGAAGAAGAGAATAGCAATGAAGGCTCAATCCTCTCTTTATTTTCTAGGAAAATTCAAGCCTAAAGCTCTGATACCATATCAAAATTAAGGGCTTCAAGGTACTATCTTTATTGAAACTTAATAGGATATATATACATAAAGAGTACAACATAAATTAGGAAACAAATCAATCTAACCCTATCTGAGGAAGATCCCTGATTTTTAGGGATCCTATATCTGATATTTATCTCCTATATTTGACTATCTGAGGAGGATCCCTTATTTTTAGGGATCCTATATCTGATATTTCCCCCCTATATTTGACTATCTAATACAGTATCTACAACACAGATTCTCACATTAACTCATACCATTCATCAACTTCCTACACATATTCAACCTTGTTTTCACTTCTAACTAACCCTAACTAAGCTTCATCCTACAATCAAGAAGGGTTAATGCTTATACTTGATTAGCTTCAATGTCTTCAAACTCTTCAAGAATCTCCAAAACCCTAGCTTTTCTCTTCTTTTTCTCCTTCCTCTTCTTCTCATCGTTCACTCTCTTCTTCTTTTCTCTCATTCACGTGTTTGCTTCTTCAAATGCAAGACTACAATTTTCCTTTTCCCTTTCTACCCTTCCTTTAATGCCTTATAACTTTTAGACTTAAGTGATCTTCCAAGAATGCCTCTTATGCATTCTTACTTCTTAATTTCTCTAACTTAGTCTTAATTTCTCCATTTAATACCTTCTAATTCCATTAGTCCAAGAAATAAATCCTCCAATCAATGACATGCTAATTACTCCAAAATGAATCTATCAAACCTTATAATAAATTAAAATCATGCTTATTTATTAAGAAAAAAAATCGGGGGCCAACAAAAACATCACAACTTCTAAAAAAAATTCCAGATTGCTTCTTATTATTAAAAGGTTGAGTACATAAATACATACTTTTTAGAATCCTTATTCTAGTAGGAAAAGGATTTCTAATTTAAATCCTATTATTATAAAAATTCTATAAGTCTTATACAACTAGGATAACATATTCAAATAAGAATTATCATAACACTTCTACTTCCTATTTAATTAGGAACTCTAATAAAATACGGATTTCAACGTTTATCTTTGACGTGAACTCAATTCCCAATTCTGAATCCACCAAATTAAAGCTTGTGATTGATTAATCTTTCCTCTTTTATTTTTTTTATAGACTTTGAGTTCTTATGCATCAATCTTTATATGAGTTAATATTAGAAGTTGCGTATTTGAAACTGATGTGAGAGGTAGTTAATCTAGTGGTATAAGTAGTTCAGCCTTTTTTGTTTAAATGAATGGAACCAATATGATGTACTGGTTTAATAATCTCCGTTAAACTCTGTAGCAGCATTTTTATGTATCCTCTGGGGAGTATGTTATAGGATTGTCTTATTACTTGTGCAAAAATGAGACTGCCAACTCAATCATTTTTTGTTGTTGTTTGTGCATTCCATGGTTCGACAAATGAATAGCCTAATACCTGATCAATTGTAAACACTTTACTGATTTTCCACAAAATATTGGTAAAAGGTTTGATTGGGTTAGACAGCTGAATGGAAACGTATGACAACTAGAAGGGCTGACATAAGCTATTAGTTGTCTGTAACTTCTTTTGGAGTTGACTGAAGGCCTTAATTTTTTAGTAGTGCAGACTAAAGTTGAAAGAAATTAAAGATCATTTAGATAGGATTATGCAATAAGGAGTACTACAAACTATTTTATTATAATTTTGTTAATTTTAACTTGAATCATGAGTTTCTATTTTAGCAGAGTAAAAGAAAAAAATTTAAAATGTATTCTGACGGAATTCCAATTCTTACGTAAGTCAAAAAATTTGAAAACATTTTTTTTAATTGTTTAAATTTTGGAAATTAAAATTCTAGTTTTCCATTTTCTTATAATTTTTTAGAAAAAAAAAACTCTCTCATTTGCTACAAGTCAACAACCTCTGAGCGTTGAAAACTTAAAACGTTTTTCTTCATTTTAACTGGCTTTGTGATGGTCATTGTCTAGATAAATGAATCGTATTGCATGTTGGTCTTAACAGCACTCTGTTTGACTAGTAATAGATGATTATGTATAGAAAAGTGATTCATGATGTTTAAATTTGTGAGTGATGCCAAGAATGCGCAGCTAAGACAGTCCTTGTGAAAAAGAGCTGAGGATTTTACTAATTAACGTGCTCGTCAATATTACAGGGAACCCAATACCACAATGCAGTTCAGAAGTTCATTGACATTTGTAAGTTGAGTGATTGACTATTACACACCAACTTTCAATGTCTACTGGGCGTAAATGTGATTTATGGACGAGATGTAAAGGCTTTTTTTTTTTTTTTTTGCTTTATTATGCTTATTGAGTTAGGGAAATCATGAGGATATTGGAAGCTTCATTGAGAACTTCTTTAGTAAGATGAATAATTACTTGATTGTTAATGGCATATAGAATTTTACCTTCAACTTTCATAATTTCGCCTAAATATTTACTTTAATATTGGTGGCTGTCTAAAATTTTGGATGGGAACGACTTCTTTTCCCTGATCACAGCGTTAATGCTGTATTACGTTCCTTCTTTCGCTTGTGTAGTGAAGGATAGATACTCTGTCAGAGGTCATGTAATAATAAATCGAAGCATTTCACCACCTTCAAAAAGAAACTTTTTACTGGCTGGGTTTTAACTCTTTATTGTTAATATTCATTACGTGTGAAAAACGTCAGCAACTTGGTCCATTTACATGGTAAATAAATTATTATTTTCAAAGCTCTTTTATTAAGTTTACACATCGTGGAGATTATAATTTGAGCAATCATCCAAAAACATTCTCGGATAGCAGGTTTTTCCAGGAAATTCCATTTTTGTCGGTGTGAACGTTATATAGGGCTATATTTTTTAGTTTCAATAGGGTTTCTTAAGAGTGTTGTTTTTATTTATTAAAGGATTTGATTACCCACTGATCAACTTGAAACATCAAGGAAGTTGTATTAAAGGATTTGAATCTTTCAAATGCATGAGAAACTTTCTAATTGTGAAAGATTAACTGAAACAAGGTTTTAGTTATGTTAGGTACTTTAGCAGAAATGGTACAATTGCTACTATGTTTTGAGGTGAGAAATGCCTTATGACAAGCTCAAAATAACTTTTATCCCAATGGTACAATTGCTACTATGTTTTGAGGTGAGAAATGACCTTGGAATAATCCATTCGAGTTGCAACAGAAAAGAGCTCTTGTTAAGTACCTTCAAGCTTTGGAAGTTCATCACTCCCTCCTAAAACAAAAATCAGGTGATCCAATGAGTTAGAAGTACTTTCATAATGCAAATTTTCTAAGAGAAATATAAACAAAATTTACTCTTCGACTATTTCAAATGGGAAAATCATTTGGAAACATGACAAATTGAAATTAATGTCTTAAAACTACTTCAGAGGCACCTTAGCTAAGTGTGCTAATATTTCTTTGATAAGTTGCATTGATGATATAACTGACTTTAAGAGCTAAAGTTTCCTTCCGTAGGATAAGGCTCTATTTTTCCATGAACCAATTTTCTGAAAATTTTCAATTAGAGGAATACATTCACAAAAACTTAGTCGCTTAAATTAGATTGGAATTCTCAAATAAAGGAGAGGAGGCTCCTTTAATTCCATTCCCATTGTTAGTGTCAATGCATTTGATAGATGAGAAGCACTTTTTGAAAGCATGAAGTAACGCTTTTGAAGATTAATACTCAACCTTGACATCTCTTTTAAAGAATTGAGAGTGCTCATCAATAGAGAGACTAGTAGACATACGCCTTGCTTAGGAGTACGAGATCATCTACAAAACATAAGCTAGTTAGTGAAATCTTCTTACATTTGGAATGGTATTCTTGGGTCATTAGACGAGTTACACTTCAGCATTTGGGTAAGAACCTCCATGTAAATTAGGAATAGGTTAGTTGACAGAGGATTTCTTTGCCTAAGTCCTTTTTTTCCTTTAAACATCTCCATTGGGCTCCTATTTATTAGAATTTTGAAGGATGTATTACTAATGCATTCCCGAATCTACCTTAAGAACCTATGAGAAAATTCCATGAACTCCGTAGTTTGTAGTGAAAAACTCCAATTCATACTATCAAAAGCTTTCTATAGGTCCACTTTGATAGTACAGTTATGAGGACTTTTCCTATGGTTAATCCATTTTAATAACTCCAGGACTATAAGAATATTGTCCCCAATATCCCTATTCTTCATAAATGCTCCTTGATTTTCACTGATGAGAGACTAGAGAGCCTCCTTCAGCCTATTTTCTAAGATCTTTGCAATGATCTTATATAGAAAGTTTGTGCAAGAAATAGGTTTGAATTCATTCCAATAGGATGGATTTAAGTTTTTAGGGATTAGATAGAGAAAAGTCTTGTTAATCTCCTTTAGCATTACCCCTTTTTTGAAGAACTCATGTACTGCCTTCTTTACTAACCCCCCCCCCCCCCCCACTGTACTCCAAGTTTTTTTTTTTATAGAAGAAACCATTCAAGCCATCAGGGCGCAGTGCTTTAGAGTCGTTCATGTCAAACACCACCCTTTTTATTTCTTCGTCTGTTACAGGCATAATTAAATAAGGAAATCATATGTTCAGGAATTCTTGCTATGACAAAATTCCTAAGGTCATCTCCTACACCAGGAGAGGAATCTATTGTGCCTAGAAGTTTCCTATAAAAAAAAGATTGCTTCCTTAGCTAATCTTTCTTGTTCAACCACAACCTCTCCATCTTCAGATGTAATAGAGGTGATTCTGTTTACATTCTTTTTAGCTTGCACTGAGTTAAAGAAGAATTTAGTACATTTGTCCCCATCTTTTAGCTAGTTAACTTTAGATCTCTACTTTAATAGTGAGCTTTGGTTATCCACTAGTTGTAAGTATTCCTTTAGAGCTTCCTTTTCAGCCGAAGTTAGAGAGACATTTGCAAGATTATCTGCCAATGAGGTCTGGATAGCTGATAATTTATCTCTAGCCTTATCAATTTCCTTTGAAAGATTTTGTCCTCTTTTTGAATTGAGGGATTTCAGTTCTTGCTTGATAGCCTTAAGCTTTTGGAGGCAAATTTATTGTTTGTCCTGAAACAATCATACTCCATCCCCTTTATTATAGCCTTATGAAAACCCTCCATAGCATCCAAGAAATTGTTAAATCTGAAAGGATGAAGGATTCTTACATAATTGAACAAATTGTCAATCCTTATAGTAGTATAGTCAGAAATACCAAGGTCTAAAAATTTTGTTGTACTTCCTAAAAAGGAATTAAGCCAATCCACATTTTCCAAAGCCTTATCCAATCTTTTCCTGATATGCTAAGTAGAACTTTGTTTGTTAAACTATGTGATTCTATGGCCTTCGGATTTCAGATCTGTAAGTTCTATCTCCTGCATATAATCATACATATTTGAAGAATGATTGTGTAAGTTACAATTACCTTCTGCTTCAGATCTGAATAATGTGGTGTTAACATTACCAAACACTAACAATGGAGAATTTGTCAAGGCCTTTAATCATCTAATAGAATTCCAAAGTTCAGTCCTTTGAAATCCAAGGTTAAGAGCATATACAAAGGTAGCTTAAACACTAGAGTTTTCCATCTTGAAATAGATTTTAGTGTGAATAAACTGCTAATTTGTTTCGAGAGCTTTCACCTCCACTAAATCACCATCATAAACTATAATAATCCTACCATAGGCATAGCTTTGGTGGTTTAATAATAACTGACATTTCCTACACAAACAACATAGCTTGTTCAGATTTATTTCCCTAATTTTAGTTTTCAAAAGACAATAAACCTGAGGCTTCTCCTTCAGGATAGAATCCCTTATAGCATTAAGCTTGGAAGGGTTATTTATTCCACGTACATTCCATACTATCACATTCATAGGAGATTGCTTTTACCTTTGGAGCCTTTCTTATTGCTTTTGTTACTTTTCCTAGAAGTCACTTGTTCAAAATGCTCCTTTAGAATTCCTCTATTCGGTAGTTCAGCCTTTTGAAGGCCATGTTCATTATGTTGGGGATTAGAGACTTCTTCTTCTTGATTTGTATCATAAGTTTCCAGTTCATTTACCTCCTTGTCCATTTGAGCATTATTTTGGTCAATCAAAGAAATCAGATCTATTCCTCCTTTTTTTTGAATCTATACAAATATTTTCTTGACTGTTTCCCCCAATTTTAAGAGAAACCTTTTCCAACTGACTTGGTTTAGAATTTCCAACAACCTGTTCATCCATCTCCTCTTCTTTCTTTCCTTCCAAATCACACTTGTCTATACTCATCACCTCCCAATAGTCTCCTCTAGTGAAGATTTTTCTAGTAGGTTTCCATTCGTTACCTTGAGCTTTAAGCGATGATTTCCATTGGTATGTAACTATAACTCTTTCCTCTCTAAGAGAATGCTCATTTGCCAACCTTAATATAGGAATGTTGTCCTTCATTTCTGTGGAAATATCCATATTCACACACAATCTAGCAAACCCGACCCTTTTCCTCAATGTTGTGTTCTTATCCATACATATAGATTTCTCCAAAAAATTAGCTAGCATACTCAAGCCTTTGGTAGCCAAATATTCTATAGGAATGTTGTGAATGTTTACCCATAAGGGAATGTTTTTCCTTCAAATTTTTCTAGTTTCATTCCTGGTTTCCAACTTTGAAGAAATAGGGGAAGATGTGAAATGTGATACAGACCTTCTTCAATTATTTTTTGTGCTTCTGATTTTGAAGAGAAAGTGATGATAATGTTATCCTTTTCAGTGAGCATTACCTCCATTAAACCTCTTCCTTTTCAATTCCTCTTAGACAAAGCTTGTATCACTGGAAATATAGGTCTTTTGTCCATGAAAAAGCTAACTAGGGTAGACTCCCATGTTCTAGCTCCTTCCTGTTGAATTTCTAGGCTAGGAGCCACCATAGGATTTCCTAATCTTCATTCTTCAATAATGCTCTTACAAAATGACTTTTTTGTTAGGGATGACAATTGGGCCCAGGCTTAGGTCAACTTGTGCTTAGTCAACTGAACCTCAGGCCTAGTTTCCCTGAAAAGCCGAGTCTCGGGTAGGGTTCTAGCTCAAACTCAACCTGACCTTTATAAGCAAAATAACGTCATTTTTTTTTCTTAAAAACGATATCGTTTTGCATTTTTTATTTTTAAAAAGGTTTGGGATGGGCTTGAGCTCGGGCTCGGTCCAAGTTATCTATGCTTCAGTTAGGCCCAGGCTCAAGTGGCTATCTCGCCGAAATCCCAATAATAGAGGGTGATTAGGTTGGGGCCATTCCATTGTCATGCCTATAAATCTCTGTATAACTTGCTCAAAGTCTTATATTGCCTAGTGAGCTTTTCAATGACATTGACATAGGATAAACAATACCTTTCTTACTTAATTTTGATGATGGACACTCTATAGGTCATTGTACTCCCCATTTAAGTTCATTAATTAATTTATTTTCAACTCTTAAAATAAATATTTTAACTAAATGTTGATGGTTCACAAGTTTTATTGATTTAATATAATTAATACAACCCATATTATTGATAACTTTGGTAACAGTTATCTCTTAAATAAAAGTATGATATAATTGTATAAAAGATAAATATAACCACAAATATATGATTTAAGTAATTTTCAAATTTTATATGGGGTTTTTCTAAAAGAAATCGGTTAAAAAGCACCAACCGCAATTTTGTTCGGTGGCACTATGGAGTGAACTAGGCGGGTTATCCGTAGTCCAAACACGGTGGCAAGTTACCAGAAAACACTGGGACTATGTTGGCGGGCTTGTTGGAACCCATCACGATCATCCACCCTCCGTCGCGACCATCACTACCGCCACCACCACACCGTGATACAAAGCTCACCAATACCAATGCCCTTTCCTTTCAAGCACACAATCGAAAGACTCGCAAACCTGTGCACATTAGTCAAGAGAAAGCATCTAATTCCAGTATATTTGCTTCACTTCTGAACTCTTGTCATTGCAGAGATTTTGGTATGCAGGTTCATGCCCATGCCATCAAAACTGGGTTCGGAAGCGATGAGTTCGTTGACACCAAGTTGCTTCAGATGTATTCTCGTTGTGGCTGTTTGGAAGATGCGAACTTCTTGTTTGATTCAATGCCGGTTAGGAACTCATACGCTTGGACTGCCATTCTCGATGTTCATTTGGATCGTGGGCTGTGTGAGGAAGCGGTTTCTCTTTTTCAGGAGTTACAGTTTGAAGATGTTCATTTGGAATTCTTTGTTTTTCCTGTTGTGCTCAAGATTTGTGCTAGTCTAGGCATGGTGGAACTAGGACGGCAAGTACATGGAATAGTTTTTAAGAATCATTTCTTTTCAAACGTCTATGTTGGTAATGCGCTGATTGATATGTACGGTAAATGTGGAAGTTTAGCGGATTCCAAGAAAGTGTTTTCGCTGATGGCGAAGAAAGATAGTGTGTCATGGAACTCCGTGATCACAGCATGCGCTGCTAATGAAATGGTTTATGAGGCCTTGGATTTTTTGGAAAAAATGGCATGTTCGGATAATATGATACCAAACATTGTCTCTTGGAGTGCAATTATTGGAGGGTTTGCACAGAATGGTTATGACGAAGAGGCCTTGGAGCTGCTACATAGAATGTTAGCAGAAGGACTTGAGCCAAATGCGCGAACTTTGGCCAGTGTGCTTCCGGCGTGTGCTAGATTGCAGAAGCTGAAACTCGGAAAAGAATTCCATGGCTATATCACTAGACACGGGTTTATGTCTAATCATTTTGCGGTGAATGGGTTAGTTGACATCTACAGGAGGTGTGGTGATATGGGTAGTGCATTTAAGATCTTTTCTAATTTCTCTGTTAAAAGTGCAGTTTCCTGTAATACAATGATTGTTGGATATTGTGAGAATGGAAACGTCTCCAAGGCCAAGGAGCTGTTTCTCCAAATGGAGTCTGCTGGGATCAAGAGGGATTTGATTTCGTGGAACTCAATGATTTCTGGATATGTGGATAACTTACTATTTCGTGAAGCTTTGAATATGTATCAAGAATTGATGAGGGTGGAAGGAATAGAACCTGATTCTTTTACTCTGGGAAGTGCTTTGAATGCTTGTGCTGATTTGTCTTCTCTGGGGCAAGGGAAGCAGATACATTCTCATGCCATTATTAAGGGTTTGCAGTCTAATACATTCGTCGGTGGAGCTCTGGTGGAAATGTACTCTAGATGCCACGATGTAGTTGCTGCTCAGATGGCTTTTAATGAGGTTGCCGAGAAGGATGTGCCCACATGGAATACACTGATATCTGGTTATGCTCGTTGCAATCAGATTGAAAAGGTTCAAAGTTTACTTCAGAAGATGAAAGAAGATGGCTATGAGCAAAATATATATACATGGAATAGTATCCTTGCAGGTCATCTCGAAAATGGCCACCTTGATTTAGCTATGAAGTTGTTCTATGAAATCCAGACCTTAAATTTGAGGCCCGATGTATACACAATTGGAATTACTCTAGCTGCTTGCTCAAGGTTAGCAACACTTGAACGGGGGAAGCAGGTTCATGCATATTCAGTCAGACTTGGTTATGACTCAAGTATCCATATAGGAGCAGGCCTTGTAAACATGTATGCCAAATGTGGATATATGAAGTATTCACAATTGGTATATGATAGGATATCAAGCCCAAATTTGGTTTCTCACAATGCCATGCTAACAGCCTATGCCATGCATGGGTATGGAGTGGAAGGAATTGCTCTATTTTGGAGAATTTTGGATGCTGGTTTTACACCTGACAGTGTGACTTTCCTGTCTTCTCTTACCTCTTGTGCTCATGCTGGATCAGTTGTGAGGGGCCGTGAACTTTTTAATTTGATGTCATTCTATAATTTGAAACCCACATTAAAACACTACACAGCCCTGGTTGATCTCTTAAGTCGTTCAGGACAACTTGGGCAAGCCTATGAGCTTGCTAAGAATTTGCCGATGGAACCTGATTCTGTTTTGTGGGGTACTCTGCTTGGAGGCTGTGTTATTCATGGTCATGTTGGGCTGGGTGTAATTGCAGCAGAGAGGCTTATAGAGTTGGAACCGAACAACAGCGGGAATTTTGTTCTGTTGGCTAATTTGTATGCATATGCAAGGAGATGGTCTGACCTGGGAAGAATAAGACAGAAGATGAAGGATGAAGGACTTCTAAAGAACCCTGGATGTAGTTGGATTGAGGATAAATATGAAATTCATGCCTTCCTTTCTTGTGACAGATCGCACAGAAGAGTGGAGGAGATTTATACCACAGTAGATAACCTAACGCTTCACATGAAAACCTGGAAATCGACTGAGCTCTATAAGTAATGCAAGTGGAAGGGTTATGCTTTTTACCAGAAATAATTGAGTTGAGTTTGAAATGGCATTTTGTCACCGTTGAACTCGGGAATTGAAAATCAGACAGATGCTATCCGACTACCTAGTCAAATGCTCAATGTTAGAAAATTGAAGAAAACGTAAACATAGCAAGAAAACCAAATGAGGGATAAAACCACTCTATATTTCATCTCACGTGTAAGTCTATTTATACAGAAAATAACCACGTGTTGTAGTTAACAGAGCTAAATGAACTAATTAATAAAACGCTAACTGCTAACTAAGGCAACTATTTACAACAATTAAGAGACCGTTTGATTTTATTTTTATTTTTTATTGCTATTTTTGGTTTTTATTTTCTGTTTTTGATTTCTATTTAAAAAAAAACGAAAACTTGTTTT
>JANKYE010000009.1:15454194-15464485 GCA_032467995.1 Erythroxylum dillonii | reverse complement strand
ACACAACTAGGCAGATAAAAGAGAATTAACAAAATCACCAAAAGGACATATATGAGACTTCATATATTAAAGCTCCATGTTCTACATCAACAAATCCTATAACACTATACATTGTTCAACACTTAATTAAACTATAATCAAGAAAATCTAACTGCAAAGCATAAATCTTAACTCAGGAATTCATAACAATGTAGTTAAACACAAAAATTATGTAATAGATGTCAATAGTAAGACAATATTTACACAAATGATAACACTTTTGTTAACACATATAACACACACACACACACATATAGATATATGTATATATATAGAAAAAGAAAAATACTATATATACATAGAGATATATGTTTATAGGATTGTGTTTGGGTCAAAGGGTTTTGAAAGAATGCCTCTATCATGTTAACAAAATTCTAGTTCATAAAGCTTTGATTAAGAATTGAAACAAGTTCTAGAGAGATATGAAATAAACAAATACATACAAGAATTGGAAAATTTAGGCCCAAATATCCTTTTAATAAGGGTAATATCTCAATGAACAATCCCAAGTCTTAAAAACATAAAGTGCTACATTGTCAGCATGCCTTCACTTACTTTGTGTTGAAAACATAAAAAATAAAATTAGCTAAAACCGACTATCATTTAAAGAATGGGTGGTATTTTTAAAAACTTAAGAATCACTTTGAAACCTATAAATTTTTTGAGAAACAATAGTAGCAAGAATCGAATGAGGGAGAATTGTTGAATTGAGGAAAATTTTTCTTAAAACAAAATCATTTCTGCAAGAGTATGGCGTTGCGGCGAAATCAAAGTTCGTTGCGATGAACTATTCAGTTCACAAACATTACCGCGGCGAAGAATTGGTTCACCGCGACAAAAAACATACATATGGCTGCGGCGAAGGCATCGTACACCATAGTGTCGCCATAGCCATAGTGAAAAACAACAGAAACTCAATTTCCATAATCACCAAGTTTAAAAATTATGAACATTATGCATAATTGACTAACACAAACATGTAAATGGACAAAATGGAGCACAAACAAGAAGTGTAAGATGGGAAAACCTCCCCCACACTTAAACAGAACATTGTCCTCAATGAAGAAGCAAACCACAAGAACAATGGGAATATTAGGGGGAAAAAGAGACAGAAGGAACTTTTAGTAGAATGTAGAACTACTGAAGAAAGGAAAAGCACAGCTATCTTCCCACCGGGATAGTTTCTCCCTAACACTTGTTTAGGAAAGTAATACATCAAACATTGCATAACTAGTAATAGACCCAAAGTAAAAAAACAAGTGAAGGAGAGAAAGAACCGGACATTCATAGTGGTTTTTTTGGTTCTCATGGTAGAGCTTTAATAGGTGGCCATTCACTTTGAGTTTGGTTTTGGTTTCTTCGTGTAAAAGCTCGACCATACCAAAGTTGCGCAATTTAGTGACCACATACAATCCATCCCAACGAGTATTGAATTTTCTATGTTTAAAGGTGAAATGAGCCTTGAATAATAGGACCTTGTCCCCTTCCTTGAAGCTCTTTCTTTGAAGAATCCTATCATGCAGCAACTTTGTCTTCTCTTTGTAGAGGCGAGAATGTTCATATGCCTCTAGCCTTAACTCCTCTAGTTCTTGCAGCTGAAGCTTCCTTTCCATGCCAAAAGATTCCAAATCCATGTTGCATTGCATGACCACCCAATAAGCTTTATGCTCCAACTCCACAGGCAAATGGCAAGCTTTTTCGTAGATTAAGCGGTAAGGAGACATGCCTATTGGGGATTTATAAGCAGTACGATAGTCCCATAGTGCTTCTTCTAGGCGTAAGCTCCAATCTTTTTTCAATGGCTTCTCTATTTTCTCTAAGATGTGCTTTACCTATCTATTTGAAACTTCAACTTGACCATTGGTTTGTGGGTGGTAAGCAGTGGAGACTTTGTAAGTAACTCCAAACTTGGAAAATAAGTTACCAATGACTCTGTTACAAAAATGGGTTCCTCTATCACTAACCACAGCTTTAGGAATCCCAAATCGACAAAAGATGTTTGACTTAAGGAATTTAGACATTGCTTGCACGTCATCTTTTCTAGTAGGGACAACCTCTAACCATTTGGACACATAGTCAACAAATAAGAGGATATACACAAGGACAAAAGATGGGGGAAAGGGACCCATGAAATCAATTCCCCAAACATCAAAGATTTCACAAAATAGAAAAGGTTGCTGCGGCATTTTATGCCGTTTGCCTAACCCTCTAAAACGTTGACATTTATTGCGTGACCAACACAAATTAAATGAATCCTTGAAAAAGGTAGGCCAATAAAAACCAAAATCTAGAATTTTCCGAGATGTTCTCCTAATGCTAAAATGCCCACCACAAACCATTGAATGACAAGCTGAAATTATAGCATCAAGTTCCTCATTAGGCACGCATTTCTAGATTACCTGGTCACTACACAGTCTCCATAGATGAGGGGCATCCCAAATGTAATGCTGAACTTCGCTTTTCAGTTTTTGAGCCAACGCCTGAGACATAAAAGGAGGAGTTAGTCTAGTCATAAGATAATTGATGATATGTGCATACCAAAGTTCTTTAAAAATTGAAGCACATAGGATTGAGTCAGGAAAAGAATCGCAAGTCAGTTCAAAAGAGTCCACTCCCTGTGTATCGTTTGGTAGCCTACTCAAATGGTCAACTAGGTGATTTATCACCCTAGCTTGATCCTTTATCTTAATATCAAATTCTTGGAGAAGCAATGTCCATCGTATCAATCTAGGTTTTGACTATGGTTTCTTGAGGAGATATCAAATGGCTGCATGATCATTAAAAATGATTACATGTGAGTTTAATAGATATTGTCTGAATTTTTCTAAAGCGAAAACTACTGCAAATAGCTCTTTCTTAGTTATTGTATAGTTAATATGAGTTGGATCTAGTGTTTTCGAGGCATAAGAGATAACTCTTGCCAGTTTCTCCTCTTGTTGGCCCAACATAGCCCCTACAACACAATTAGAAGTGTCACATGAAAGCTCAAAAGGTAGGTTCCAATCAGGAGCAACTAAAATGGGTGGTGAAATGAGTTTTAATTTCAATATGTCAAAGGCATTTCTACAAGAATCATCAAACTCAAAATTTTCATCTTTTTATAAAAGCTTAGAAAGAGGTAATGCAATTTTGCTGAAATCTTTTATGAACTGCCTATAAAATCCTGCATGACCTAAGAATGATCTGATATCTCGAACACATACAGGATAAGGCAAAGAAGATATGACCTCAATTTTAGCTTTATCAACTTCAATCCCCTTGCTAGAAATTAAATGACCTAGTAATATACCCTCATTGACCATGAAATGGCATTTTTCAAAGTTCAAAATTAAATTCTTCTTAATACATCTTTTTAAAACTTTTGTAAGGCTAAAGAGACAAGCATTAAAAGAATCACCATAAACTGTGAAATCATCCATAAAAACTTCCATGCATTCTTCTAAGAATTCACAGAAAACAGCCATCACACAACACTGGAAAGTCTTTGGAGCATTACATAAACCAAAAGGCATCCTTCAATATGCAAAGGTGCCAAAATGACATGTAAAGGGGGTTTTATCTTAGTCCTCTGGTGTAATAGGTACTTGAAAGTACCTAGAGAAACCATCTAAAAAGCAGCAATGTGATTTGCCAGCGAGTCTTTCAAGCATCTGGTCAATAAAAGGCAAGGGGAAATGGTCTTTTCGTGTGGCATCATTTAATCGTCTATAATCTATACATACACGTCACGAATTCTACACTCTGGTAGGAATAAGCTCATCCCTATCATTTTTGACCATTGTGATCCCACTTTTTTTCGATACTACATATATTGGACTAACCCACTCACTATAGAAAATGGGATATATTATCCCGACACTCAATAATTTTGTGATTTCTTTCTTAAATGCGTCTAAAATAAGTGGGTTTAGTTTTCTTTGAGGCTGTCTTACAAACTTGGAACCCTCCTTCAATATGTGTGCAAATAGCAGGGCAAATTCCAGGTATATATGCTAAAGTCCACTCTATGCCCCTCTTATGTTCCCTTAAAACATGTAGGAGTTTCTCTTCAGTTTTAGACAAGGTATTGGCAATTATGACAGGTAATCGCTCAACAAATTCAAGAAAGGCATAATGTAATGTAGTAGGTAAAGGTTTCAACTCAATCACAAGAGGTTGCACAATAGAAGGAATCAATTTATGAAGTTTAAGAGAGAAAAGATCACTCCCTCTTTCCTCCAATGTGGGGCCTGTTTCTTGGTGATCTGATGCTGCAGCAGCCTAGGCCAAACCTTCCTGCTTTTCTTCGATGAAGCATTTGTAGTGAGGTACCATGCCTTCAGCTATTTCCACATCAACGTCAGTCTTTGTAATGTTTGAATCACCTGAAATATTAATGAAAAACCTTTCCCCAAGTTCAAGTGAATACAAGTTAGAATCAAAGGAATTCTCTTGCAATTCAATTTCAAGGCATGCTTCATCAACAACAATATCAAGCATGCTAACTCCTAAGAGCGAATAGTCCTCGTAGGGGTGCTTCATAGCCTCATACATATTAAAGCTTACCTGTTGATCTCCTACCTCTATAGTGATCTTACCTTCCTTCATGCTAATCATGGTACTACCAGTCCTTATGAAGGGCCGATCAATAATCAAGGAAGTATCCTACACAACTTCAAAAGACATGTCAAGTATATAGAAATCAGCTGAAAAATCCAAACCTTTAACCTGGACCAAGATGTCTTCTATAATCCCCACTGGATGCCTAAATGATCTATCAGACAGTTGTAACATAACATATGTTGGCTTTAGACTCTTAACTCCTAAAGATTGATAAACAGAATTAGGCATCACATTAATTGCTGCCCCCAAATCTAGCAAGGCTCTTCCTGTGGTCACTTTTCCGATTGTGTATGGAATGGTGAAAGATCCAGGGTCTTGACAATTTACAGGTATTTGTGGTTTGAATAGTGCTGACACATTCGAGCTCACTTGGACTCTCTCATTAGGACTAAACTTCCTCTTGTTTGTGCACAAGTCCTTAAGATATTTAGCATAGGTCGGAACTCTTTTCACTAAATCAAGCAAGGGAACGTTGACTTTGACTTTTCCAAACAAATAAATTATATCTTTTTTATGCTTAATGTCAGTCATACACTTACTCATCAAATATGAATTAGGAAAAGGAAGCTCTTGAAGATGTACCTCCTTACGTTGGGCCTCATGCTTGCTTGATTCCCCATGCTCATGGGTGGGTGCTTTCTCCTTGACACTCTTTAAAGTAGCTCCTTTGTTCTTTCATGTAGACTTCCTTTCGTTCAAAAGTGATTCTTCCTTAAAAGCTCCATATTTCTTGTTATTATTCGGTGGTAAAGGCAATTCTCCACCATCAACCTCTTCATCACATTCTTCTTCTTCTTGATGATTAAACCTCACTTGTTTCCCACTTTGGAGAGTAATTGCATTTAAGCTTTTTGGATTCATCACAGTATTAGAAGGAATTGTTCCACTGCTTCTTGCTTGGTTCTCGCTCATGTTGTTGGACAATTGATTGACATAAGAGTTGATATTTTCCGTTTTTGTCTCCCATTGCTCCATTCTTTTTTCCAAAGCATTAAACCAAGCATCGGTTTTAGAGGAATCCTGTTGAATGAGAGTGGCTATTGCATTGAATTGATTATTTTTCGAACTCCTTTCTTTCTTCATCAAAGTCATCATATTGTGCAGCAGTTGGATGGTATCCTCCTTGGGTGGGACAGTTATGATTTGTTATTGGTTGGGGAACTGGTTGGTGGAAGTACCAGCTCCTCCTCCTTGTTGAAATCTGTTTGGAGCTCTGCCCTCTTCATTCCTCCAACTGAATCTAGCGTTGGCCTTTCATCCCTAATTGTAAGTGTTGGAGTAAGGGTCCCATTTCTGATTTGTTCTTTCCGAAAACACTGCAGACACTTCTTTATATCGACTAGGGCAAACACTGGATATGTGCATTACTGACCCACATGTTTCACAACTGGGTGCAGTAAGATCCGTGGAAGATGTGGGGCGATGCACATTCAAGTTTTTTAGTTTGGCTATGATAAAAGATAATTGAGATGTTATTCTGCTCTCTAAAGAGTCAACTTTTGACTCCAAACTTTCCATTCTTTTGGCTTGGGCTGCTGAAGCTCCCGACTCATGCACTCCTCTTGTATCTCTCACACTATACTGTTGATGATTTAGATCCATTTTCTTTATCAAATCCCATGCCCCTATAGCTATAAGATCAATTAAAGAACCTCCCGATGCCGCATCCAACATACCCTTATCTTGACTTTTTAACCCATCGTAAAAGTACTGCACTAACTACTCATCAGGTATATGGTGATGGGGGCATCTGGACAATAGATCTTGGAAGCGATTCCAATAATCATAAAGGGATTCATCATAATCTTGCCGAGCTGAATAGATCTCCTTCCTTATCGATGAAGTTCTGGAAGCTAGAAAATACTTCTCCAAGAAGGCTTTCCTCAAATTGGCCCAGCTATGGTAGGCATTCTCCACATGTCTTGGGAGACTCATGTACCACTCCCGTGCTTTTCCTTCCATGGACAAATGAAAAACCTTCCATAGAACTTGATCTAGTAAAGCTCCCACTGGTTTCATACTCTGACAGATCATAGACAAGGATTGCAAATGCATGTAGGGATCCTCTCCTGCCAAACCATGAAATTTAGGAAGAGAATGAATGAGTAATTCCTTAATTTTAAAATTAACATCAAAATTAGGACAAGCAGCAGTAAATGGGTCAAAATTCACATCAAAAGTTGTTGCTTCCCTAATGGTCCTCCGTCTCTGATTCCCATTATTTTCTCCTACTCTCTCATGCTCTCCATTTCCTCCATTATCACCATTTCTAGGTTGGTTAGCATGAAAGTTAGGATTTTGTATAAAAGCTGGGTTCTCAGCTATGATCACTCTTTCTCTTGACTCACTCTCACTAGTTGGCTGACTCGACCCCTTTTCCACAACTACCTTACTTCTCTCTTGTTCTTTCCTCTCTTTTTTAATTTTCCTTAGGTGCCTCTCAATTTTAGGTTGGGAAGGAACAAGTTTACTCTCCGGGGCATGCACGGAAGCAATTCAAATGAAAGAAATTGTAACAAAATTGACTCACAAGCACATAAAGTCAAATAAAAGGTGAGATGTGAAGGATGCGAGTGTATGGTGTGTAAAAGTATGCATGAAAATGTGTATGATGCTAAGTTTGAAAAATCAAATTGTGGAAGTATGCTTTTGCTTATGTTTTCAAAATTATGTTATGCAAAGAAAAATTAAAAACTTATACTATTGACAAGTATAAAATAAAACTATCCAAAATGAAATTGAAAAGAAAAGGTTCCTATCATCAATGATAAACAAAGATGACAATGGCTAACCTAAAGAAAACCAATTGCTTGGTTCCCCGACAACGGTGCCATTTTGATCTATGGCTTGTCATTGGGTTATTCCCTTGGAAATTGAATAAAAAATTTAATTTCAAGGATTGCAATATAAAGTGCAACCTAGGGTCGTCTCACGTAATTGGAACCTAATGCAATGGATCTAAACTAGCCTAATTATCATGAAATGCAAATAAATTAGTTAGGAGGGGGTTTTGGATATTTGAAAAAACTAACTAAGTTGAGCTAATTGAAAGAAAAGTATATAAAATGGTATTTTTGGATTTTTGGGAAAAGAAATTAAAAACTCAAACGATGATCGAATATGATAGAATCCTCTTGAAAAATGAGCTTAGGCTATCATAGTTCAGAATAAACCTTTTTGGGAGTAAAAATCACTAAGTTTTCAAATGAAAAACCTTAAAGAACCTTTTAAGTCCAAGGTTTTAATCAATGAACTTCATTTCTTAAAACCTTGTGGAATGCATCTTAGTGTATGTAATGGGTAAGTTAATGCAAGTGGTCCATTTGAAATCAAGCATCATCTCAACATCTAACAAAACTAGGCAGATAAAAGAGAATTAACAAAATCACCAAAAGGACATATATGAGACTTCATATATTAAAGCTCCAAGTTCTACATCAATAAATCCCATAACACAATCCATTGTTCAACACTTGATTAAACTATAATCAAGAAAATCCAACTACAAGCATAAATCCTAACTCAGGAGTTCATAATAATGTAGTTAACACAACAATGTAGTTAAACATGAATAAACTATTCCCTTTTGAAGCCCAGTGAACTCAAACCATCGCTACATCTTTAAGAGGAAATGGTGCCTAGCCAAGCATCTCTTCGGGAGAAATCACAACCAGACACTGACAAATAGCATCCATGTCAACAATAGCAGATGATGAAGGCGACAATGAACAATGGAATAAAATTATGGATGAAGGTCGAGTGAGAGACAAGATTGTATGTGTGATGTTCTGAAGTCGACTCTCTCTTCGATGTGGAGTGTGTTCGTTGCTTGTAACCTAATTTAGTAGATTTTTAAATGTAGGATCGGTGGATCGAGTCACATAGTGAGTGATTTTTCTAAATATGGTTTGGGTTTTCGACAGTTCGCCGCGACGTACTTTTCTTGAAAGGTTTTGCCTGATTGTTGGATCCTTCGCCGCGGTGAAAGAATTAATCTTCGCTGCGGTGAACTTTTGCCGAAAGTTTAGCTTGGATTCTTTATGTTTCGCCGCGGCAACAGATCTACTTTATCGCGGAGAATTTTTCCTGTAGCGTCGGTCCTCTTGTTGACTTCACTTCATCACATTGACTCCCTTCTCCTTGAGGTTCCTATAATCAACAATAGCAATTTGCAGTATCAATTGTTCTTAGAAAAATTAATTAGTGCAATTAATACCAATTTGTAACAATTTTTACAATCAAATTGCATAAAATAAAAGTACAGACTTAAGGGTTAATTTAAGCACAAAATCAAGAATTACGAGTCAAAAAGTATAGTAAAAGCCATGAAAGTGTCACCAATTTATATAATAAACTTGGGCTCAATCAGTTGTCTTAGTTATTTTTCTGCTTTGTGACCTCATACGTACTTTCCTTACTGTTATTGTTTTCTTAAGGAAAATGGTAAGAACTAGTTATATATGTTGATTGGTGAGGTATTCCATCTTGTAATCAAGATATATAACTAGTCATGCTGATTGGGATTCAATGGCTTGTGTAGTGGGTTACATGAGTGTGTATTTTTTGGACCATATATATAAAAAACCATGCATGACTTCCTATCAAACAGGAGAACTATGGATGAATGAATTATTGAATGGTCACGAAAAAAGGTGTTTTAATACATTTAGGATGAATCAAAATACATTTCGTTAATTATGTATAGCTTTTAGAAAATAATTATGGTTTGATACCTTCGGATAGGATGTCTATTTTGGAGAAAGTCGGTTTATTTATGTATTTCCTAAGTAAAGGTTCCTCTAATAGTTATAGCCAAGAGCACTTTCAACATTCTGGTGAAACTGTGAGTAGAGTTTTTAAAGAAGTTTTGACTACTATGGATGGATTTTCAAGGGATATACTTGTACCAAAAGATCCCGAATTCAAGGACACTCCACCACAAATTGCTAATGGTGTTAGATATATGCCACATTTTAAGGTAATTGAATATGTTCTTCCTCCCCTTTATGATATCATTTATACTAATTATATTGCTTCTATGGAAATTCAAGTAAATATTGCTTGGTTGACAAAGGCTATCCAGAAAGAGAAGGATATTTGACACCTTACCCAAAGAGAAGATATCATCAATCGAAGTTTCGTGGTACGAATCCAAGAGGATCTCGAGAAGTTTTTAACCGAGCTGATTCATCATTAAGAAGTTGTATTGAGAGGGCTTTGGTGTTCTTAAGGTTCAATGGAAGATATTGGAGAAAATGCCTAGGTATTCATTAATGGATCAAAATAGAATAATTTGTGCAACTTTTGCATTGCATAATTATATTAGAAGAAGTACAATTGGTGACCCGACTTTTAGCATCATCGATCAAGATCCTGAATTTATACCTCCAGATGTATTTCAAGATGTTGAAGTTAACTCTACACAAGAAGGCATTGAAGAACAAAGAACTTGGGGGATGACAACTATTCGTAATAATATTGCTTCTAGTTTAATGGCAGTTAGACGTCGTTCTTGAATTGTTATAAACCTTTGCTTTAAATGATGATGTTCATTTCTTTTGCTCTATCTTTATTGTTATATTTTATGTTTGGATGTATCGTCATCATCATGATTATTTTTATTATTATTATTATTATTGTTGTTGTTGTT
>JANKYE010000009.1:15438556-15453124 GCA_032467995.1 Erythroxylum dillonii | reverse complement strand
GTCTCTTATCATAGGATACGTACCGGAATGACCTACGGGCGTCCCGGTGGGTACTCTATGGTAAGGGGGCGCTACAAGGGAGTTCCTCAATCTCACATAGAGGGACATGAGTGTGAGTGAGTATGAGTTGAAGTTTACCAGCTCTTACGATATGCGACCAACATTGTTGCTAATGAGGAGGATAAGTGTCGCAAGCTTAAGGGAGGACTACGTTTGGGGATCAAGGAAAACATCCTAATCCACAATTTCTGTGACTACTAGTAGCTGGTAGATGCTGCACTCTAGGTTGAAAAATTGGAAAACGCAAAGAATGAGATGAGCATGAAGAGGAAGAACAGGGAGCAGTCTGCTAAGAAGGGAATGAGTGCTCTAAAGCTTGAGAGGAATACAAGGAGTTATCACACACAGAGTGAAGTGGGAAGTAGTGGCTCTACCAAGAACAAGTAAGCAAGGGCAGTTTCAAGGCAAGCCTTAACTGTGGGAGGCACTAGAAGAACGGAGAGGAGTAAATATACGAAGCCCCAATGTGAGCATTGTGAGAAACTTCAGAAGGTCAAGTTACTTGGAGCCTGCTTTCAATATGGGGAGAAGGGACACATGATCAAAGATTGTCCCCAATTGACAAAGCAAGAGGGATCGCAATTTCAAGCCCCAAAGAGAGCAGAAACAATAGGAACCAGACCATTCAATAAGGTGGGCAGTTCTGGAGTTACAAAGAAGGCTATTCCTCTAGAAAGGCCCAGGGGTCAGGCACAGACAAGGGTGTTTGCCAGGACCAGAGAGGAAGCCATAGTCGCACCTGAAGTTGTCATAGGTATGGCTCAGTTGTTTAATTCTGAAGAATATGTTTTGATTGATTCTGGCTTCACGCATTCATTTGTTTCTGCAAGCATGATATTATATGATGTTGAGTTGATGCCATTGGATAGTCCCTTGATTGTTAGTACTCCTTTAGGGAGGAATGTGATAATAAAGCAAGTGTATAGAAGTTTTGAGTTTTTTATTGAGGGTGCTAAACTAGAAGTGGACTTACTACCTCTAGATCTAAAAGGCTCAGATTTTATACTTGGAATGGATGTTATGGAGAAATATCATGCAAAGTTGGATTATGGCCTTAGAGAGGTGGAATTTAATCTAGGCAACGATCAGAAGGTGATTTTCAGGGGGGGATAGGGAAGCACCATCACCAAGAATTATTTTGACTTTGCTAGCTAACAGAATGTTGGGAACTAGATGTGAAGCCTTCTTGGTGCGTGTTATGGACACTGATGTGAATGAAGGAAAATTAGAGGATTTTCCAGTTGTAAGGGAATTTCCAGACGTGTTTCCAAAAGAATTACTTGGTTTGTCACCAATGAGGGAAATCAAGTTTGCCCATTGACTTGATTCTCGAAACTACACCCATTTTTATACCATCGTATAGAATGGCTCCAACTGAGCTGAAGGAGCTTAAGGAACAGTTAGAAGAACTACTAGAGAAAGGGTACATAAGGTCGAGTTCGTCACCATGGAGAGCGTCGGTTCTGTTTGTTAAGAAAAAAGGATAGAACATGGAGGATGTGTATTGATTACCGGAGACTCAACAAGGTGATTGTTAAGAATACGTATCCTCTGCCCCGGATTGATGATCTGTTTGGCCAGATGCAGGGAGCAAGTGTCTTTTCCAAGATTGATCTTAAGTCGGACTATCATCATCTCAGAATCAAGGAGTCTAATGTAAGAAAGATAGCCTTTAGGACTCGTTATGGACATTACGAGTTCCTAGTCATGCCGTTTGATTTGACCAATACTCCGACTGCTTTTATGGATCTTATGAATAGGGTCTTCAAGGAGTATCTGGATATGTTTGTCATAGTGTTTATCAATGAAATTCTGGTGTATTCAAAGAGTGAAGGGGAACATGAAGAGCATCTCAGGATTATGTTACAGATATTAAGGGAGAGGGAACTTTATGCCAAATTCAGCAAATGTGAATTCTAACTTTATGAGGTGATATTCCTTGAACATGTGATTTCTAAAGATGGAGTCCATGTTGATCCGAGGAAGGTTGAAGCAGTGGTGAAGTGCCACGCACCCAAGACAGTGACAGAGGTGAGGAGTTTTTTGGGTCTGACAGGTTGTTATAGGAGGTTTGTGGAAGGATTCTCTATAATAGCTACTCCAATGACCAAGTTATTGATAAAGAATCAGAAGTTTATCTGGAGTAATGAACGTCAAAAAAGCTTTGAGGAGCTTAAAGACAGATTCACAAGTGGTCGCATTCTGACTTTGTCCATAGGAGATGAGGGGTATACAGTTTATAGTGATGCTTCGAGAAAGGGTTTGGGTTGTGTGTTGATGCAGAGAGACAGAGTGATAGCTTATTCTTCATGGCAACTAAAGCCTTATGAGTTAAATTACTCGACCCATGATCTAGAGTTAGCAGTATTAATCTTTGCCTTAAAAATTTGGAGGCATTATCTGAATGGGGTTCAAACTAGGATCTTTACTGACCATAAAAGCCTCATGGTACTTACTGAGCCAGAAAGAGTTGAATTTGAGATAGAGAAGGTAGATTAAGTTGCATAAGGATTATGATTTATTGATTAAGTACCATCCAGGGAAGTTGAATGTAGTGGCGGATGCTTTGAGTAGAAAATCCTCAATAGCCCATGTTCAGATAGCTTATCTGCCTTTATTCGAAGAGATAACTAAGCTTAAGATAAGCTTGAAATAGGAGGAACCAAATTGCATTCTTTCTAACATTAGAGTAAGATCGATACTCAAGGAGAAATTTAGAGAGTTACAAGCACAAGATACAGAATTGAACAAGCTCTGAGAAGAAATTCAAAATGGCAAGAAGTCTGAAGTGGTAGTGAGAGATGATGAACTCATGACTGTAGGAAATAGACTTTGTATCCCGAATGTCAAGTAGGTGAAGGATGAGATACTAGATGACGCACACAATGCGCCTTATGCCATGCACCCAGGTAGTACCAGGATGTACAGGGACTTGAGAGAGCATTTTTGGCAGAAAGGCATAAAGAGGGATATAGCAAAATATACAAGTAAGTGTCTAGTGTATCAGCAAGTCAAGGCTGAACACTAGGCACCTTCAGGCATGTTAAGGCCACTATCCATTCCTGAGTGGAAGTGTCAATAGGTAACCATGGTTTTTCTTATAGGTTTACCCAAGACCAGTAGGAATCATAATTCCATATGGGTTATTGTTGATCGTTTAATGAAGTCAGCTCATTTTATGGCAATTAAACAGATTGATTCTTTGCATGTGCTAGCACAGAAGTACATTGATGAGATAGTAAGATTACATGGGATTCCAAATTCTATAGTTTTTAACAGGGATCCTCAGTTTACTTCAAGATTCTGGGGAAGCTTATAAGAGGCTCAAGGAAACAAGTTGGATTTTAGTACTGCTTTTCACCCCTAAACAGATTTTCAATCTGAGAGGATCATTCGGACCCTAGAGGGAATGCTCAAAGCATATGTGATGGATTTCAAAGGAGCTTGGGATGAGCATTTTTCATTAGTCGAATTTGCTTACAATAATCCGTATTATTCAATCATTCAGATGGCTCTTTATAAAGCACTATATAGAAGGAGATCTAGAACTCTGATATGCTAGGATGAGAAAGGAGAAAGGAAACTGATTGGACTAGAGTTACTTCAAATGACAGTTGACAAGTTCAATCTGGTTAAGCAACGACTTAAGGTAGCTCAGGATAGAATGAAGAGCTACACTAATACACATCGAAAGGAGATGGAGTATGAAGTCGGTGAGAAAGTGTTTCTTAAGACATCTCCTTGGAAAGGAGTAATGAGATTTTGGCAAGAAAGGCAAGTTGAGTCCGAGATATGTGGGTCCTTAAGAAATTCTTGAATGGATTAAATAACTAGCTTATAGATTGGCATTGCAACCAGAATTGTCTCAAATACATGATGTCTTTCATGTTTCCATGTTGAGGAGATATAGATCGGATCCCTCCCGCATTATTCAGACCACTGAGGTTTAGTTGAGAGATGATCTAAGTTACGAGGAGACTCTAATGGAGATTTTGGACACTAAGGAGAAGGTCCTCAGGAAAAAGACAGTTTAACTAGTCAAAGTCCTGTAGAGAAACCATTCTATAGAAGTGGCCACGTGGGAGTCTTTGGAAACCATGAGGGAGAAGTATTTGCATCTCTTCAATGACTCAGGTAAGAATTTCGAGGATGAAATTCTTTAAGGAGGAAAAAAATGTTAGCCCCCAAATTCTTTTCTTATTGATTAAGCATGATTTAAATTTTTTTATAAGGTTTGATGGAATAATTTTGGCGTAATTAGCATGTCAATGTTAGGAGGATCTATTGCTTGGATTGATGGATTTAGAAGTATTAAATGGAGAAATTAAAATTTAGTTAGAGTATAGTATGGTGTAAGTCAAATTGAAGAAGTAAGAATGTCATGTGCACGTTGACTAAGTAAATGTCAAGTGGGTTTTATGTAGTATATTCAAGAATGTCACGTACACGTTGACCAAGTAAAGGCTTCTCCCTCTTGCCCGCTGTGGCATGGAGTGTAGCACCCCACTCTTGCAATGACCCAAACTCGACATCGATGGTGATATCCGAGTTCATGCCCTGCGAGGGTGGTGTGCTAGAGCACTCAATCGGTCAGAAATCGGTATATTATTTTTTTAAAATCACAACATAATATATATGTGGAAAATGTGTACTCAAATTGGGCCCACATTCATTCATGCACATTTGCAATCAACAAAATTTTCAATAGCCATTCAAGCCCTTTCACAAGTACAAATTATACAATTCATTACAAAATAGAGAAATGCAATGTAGACGCAAACTGATCCCGACCCCTATCCTTCACTTGAAAGCTGTAGGCATACTCCCGTTGGCCTAACGGGGTATTCTTTTGTTCCTAAAAAATATTTGCAAATTTTGGGTGAGTTTTGTGAACTCAGTGAGTGACCATCATCGATGGCTCACTCATCACATAACACATACAATTCACATAATTCACATCATTTCATCAACAATCATATTGAATCATATACACTTGATCAGTCATTTCACATATTACATTCAGAAATAATTCAGACCATTATAATCATTCATATCATGCATATGTTGTGTACATGAGACTCTCTTTCTAGTTGTTATTTTGTTGTGACCGAGTGCCTAAACTTTCCCATATAGGGCTCATTAAATGTTGAGCCTAAGGCTCTGAATCACTTTTGAGCTCGAGGCTATTTTTCATACGTTGAGATTGTAGCTCTGATCGGTGGCTGCTCTGGTCACAACTGTCATTATGTTTCATGCATTCATGCAATAAAATACATCACTTACATTGCATGCACTTATTCAATCACATTCACTTATCATCGGACCGTAGTCTGGCATTCAACATATAGTTGAGCAATCACTTATCATCTTGCATGCAAGGCACATTCTAAAAACACTTGGTTCATTTTATTCACATACAATAGACACTTCAATAATTCAAATCAATCACATTCATCATTCACAGATCAATGTATACAAGATTCACATAAAACAAACAAAGAAGTGAGACCATCTAGGCCTACTCACAGTACGCTCCATTTTAGCATTTGTTTTTAATGTCTGGGAATGCCTAAATGTGAACACTCGACCTGCACAACCTATTTATGCAAGACACCCATTTCACACTCGTCAATAATTGCACACGTATAAGCATCTATTTTTGCACAATTGTATAAATGGACTATGTATAATGCATACTCAATGACAATCCCAGGTATATGTTCTAAATCACTTATTAAGCTCATTCCCATTTCATAATTCATACATGTCTCATTGAACTTAGACCTGCACTTCATTTATACATGATCAATCTAAATGCTCCTTCCAATCTTTACCCTTTTGTATGTGTGTAGTTTATTCATAAGCTTACACCTCAAAAACACTTAGTTACTCTAATCATAAATCAATTTCTTGTCATCTCTTTTCTAACCTCACATGATCTCATAATATCAAAATCCCTTTCATAGTTTAGCAATTTAAACATATGTATACACTTAGGCGCATTGCCTATTTACACAATACCCATACATATATTACTCACCAAGTTTGCTTGCAAAACTCCATGTCCAAATTGTCTTTCCCTTTGTTCTTGGGTAGGACTCTCTCTTGGTTTCCTAAAACAAACCAAATCTCATTCAATAGGAATCCACTAGAAATCCCACAATGCATAATCACTAACATTGATTCTTGAACATTTAAACCCAAGCATTTTCTAAACTTCATAAACTAGAATCCTTCACAAAATCAAAAGATTCAAATGATCATACCTCGAGTCTTCACCAAATGAAGAGATCTTTAGTTCAAATGGAAGCTCTTTTCTTCCCCTTACTTTTTCCCTTCTAGAACAACTTCAAAATCTCTCTTGAAGGCTAAGGAAATTAAAACCCTAACTTGTTTTCTCTTCTTTCTCTCTCTCTTTCTTTTTCATGTTTTCTCTCTCTTATCTGTTTCTTACTCATTTTCATAAAGCACTGCTGCTTATCCTCCCACTCACGTTTTTCTTCTTCATTTATAAGTAAGACAACACTTTTCTTCCCATTATGCCCTTAATGATTGAAAATTATCCCATTTTCCCTTCTACTTATGCCTTATGTCTTTTATACTTAAGTGTCTTGCCAACAGTACCCTTAAACATTCTAATATAATACTTTCTTCTGGAAATATCCCCCATTGTCTTAAGTTTATAATGCCTCCAAATTCATTCGATTCAGTTCAGTGATTCAAAAGATAGACTTCAAACAGTTTTAGACTGCTCTGGTCCAAAACAGTATACTATGCATAACTTCTATCTGAAATTTAAACATCTTAGAGACTGAATTAGATTCCCACTTCTTCATACCATTTGTATCCCCATGTCTCTAGTTTTCTGAAAATCAAAAATCATTTAATTTTGATTAGTAGAGCTCCAGAAAACCTCGAAATATCGAAATGTGTTTAGTGGAATAACATCAGTTCATATCCTTTAAAAACACACTCACTGTACCCGTCTCACTCTTTTCACTCAATATTTCTCCATTCATTTCAGATGGCTATGAATTTTTTTTGGAGAAGTATAGAAAAGTCTTACGAACCCAATGGTTCAAGAATCAGGTCATTTAGAGGTCTAGAGAAGAAGTTATGGCCAAAAGAAGCAGTCATGTTTACGACCTTGATCAAAATGAATCTATTTCGGTAAGATCTCCATAACTTTCATAAACAATGTTGGATTGATTTTGTTTTTGAACCATTGGAAATAGAACTTCGAGATCTACAACTTTCATGAAGACTTCAAAGGCCAATTCTATCGTCTACCTTCTGTATCGTCTCACTTTTTCATCGTCTCACTTTCTTCCGTCTCATTTTCTTCAATCTCATTTCTATCGTCTACTTTTCTTCCGTCTCATTTCTATCATCTACTTTTCTTCTGTCTCATTTCTATCGTCTGATTTTCTTCCATCTCACTTCTATCGTCTCATTTCTTCTGTCTCATTTCTATCGTCTAATTTCTTCCGTCTCATTTCTATCATCTACTTTTCTTCCGTCTCATTTCTGCTCCAGAATGTCTCCAATTATAAGGATCATAATTTTTGACTATGATGTCCAAATTTTTCATACTATATACCGTTGGAAAGATAAGAGAAAGATCTACAACTTTCCAAAAGGCAACTCTGCTAAAAGCTACTTATATCAATCCCAAATTTGCCCCTAAAGTCCGAAGACAAATCTTTCATTCATATACCAACACTGCACCCAATTCTTCACTTCACAAAAATTTTTGAGGCTCTTATAGAATGAATTGAAATTCGATGTCTTCATAAGAAATGTAACCATACGTTTCTAATTTAATCCAACTTAAGAATCATCTCGTTTAGACAACTAGAGAGAACGTTATGGCTATTAGACTGAAGCACACTCAGGGAACATTTTCCAGATCACTACCAATCTTGTTTTTAATTCTTTCCTTATCATAACTCATACCATGATCACTCTTTCTACTCCGACTTCTCATTTTCAATAAAAAAAATTAAAAATCAATTATAGTCGGAAGTTGTCAATGAATGCATGTACTACTTTTTTATATGAAAACATTCCGTATTTATGTGCATATATGTTAACATGATGCATGAACAAGAAAAATGCATTGTTTTAATTTCTCTTTGAGCTCTTATGTACTGAAATTTTGGATCCTAACCCTTAATATGGGGACAGGATGTTACACAGAGCTCCCTCATAGACTCCCTCATGTTTATGTCTACACAAAATCACTATGTGGGATTGTAACAGTACGTCAAGTTTATGATTACACGGGACCATTATATGGAAATGTGCAGTTCGTCATGTTCATGGATCTACCCAAACCATTCTGATGTGTTTATGATATGTTAACAAGTTTGATGCATACATGATTTATAATTGCACATGAATTGTTTGATAAACTGAGAATTTTAAGAAATAAGTGTTGATGATTTTTACATGCGAAATTACTATGGTTTCGAAAATGTAAAATGGCAATGAGTTTTGAAAATGGTTTTTGCCTAGTTCTTGATTATAAATTTGTTACCCATGAGCTCACCCCCTTATCTTTCCCATCTTCAAGTGAAGACCAAGAGATCGAGTAGTCAAGAGAGTCAAGGCATCACTCCAATTAGGGAATACTTTTGTATTTTTAAGTTAGTTTTTTTGTACTCACCATGCTTTAGCCGCATTTCAAGTTTTACTAGTTCAAGAGTGTTTTTGCATTGTTGGTTCTCGAACTTCCCTTATTGTATCATGGCTTGAAATGCCAGTAAAGCTTTGTAAAACTCTTAACTTTTGATGTTAATGAAATATATGTTTGGTTTTGTCTATGATTTTTTTTATGTTTTCACAAAGTATTCGATTATGGAAATGAGATTAAGATTTTGAAAACATGTTTGTGGTTAGGTTTATATCCTTTTGGTTTTTGGGTTGAATTGATGAATGTGGTTAAAGGATTTTAAGTTTTCATGTCAATAAGATAAGTAGTTTTGGGTTTTGGGTTCTACTACAGGGGTTTTCATTGTGGCAAAGCCAAGAGTTCGCTGCGGCGTAATTAACCCGAAGGAAATTATGTTGTTCTCGTGGTGACTTCTCTGTGGCGTAGTCAGTCTTCCAAAGTCGCCACGGCGAAGTTATAATTGTCGCCACAGTAAAATTAACCTGAAAGGTCAAGAGAGTTTCTCTGTTCACCGCGGTGATGACCACCTTTGCTTCCAAAGGATTTTCCCTTTAATTTTCCAAATTCAAAGTCTTCCTCCATGCCCAATTTTCATGATCCCATGTCTGATGTTGGGCTTCGAAAACGGGGTCCAACAGTTGGTATTAAAGTACCAAAGATATGTGTATAATGGAAATGGATAGGTTCATATGATTGTAGTTATGATTCAAAGGAAATGAGTAATGGGCATTAAATAAAAGTGAAAGACATTTGGATACTGTGGGAGCTAATAATGCTAGAAATAAAATGACGAGTGATTGAATTATGAATTTTGATTCTAATAGTTTTACTGAGGTGTAAACTTAAGTACAACTTATACTTAGGTGAGTTTTGAAATATGATTGATAATGTGACAAGAATAATGGAAAGATACCTAAGATTGTCATTGAGCATGCATTGTACATATTCCATATTTGTGCATAAACGAACGCTTATAATTGTTCAATTATTAATGTGTTTGCAATGTGTGTATTACATAATTTTGGATGTGCAGGATAAACATTCGTATTCAAACGTTTCTAGAATTGGAAGCAAATGCTAATCTGCAGCATACGATGAGTAGACCCAGATGATTTTGTTTGTTTATATTATGAATTTTGTGATTATGAATGAGATATGAATGTGATTGTTCTGAGTCTAGACAATGAATGTCCGAGGAGTTAGCTAAACGTGAAGATATCAAAGTGCTACTTGTATATGAATTTGATGAAATAAGTGATACGTGATTTGATTGTTAAACTTCCACATATGAAAGAAAAGGGATTCTCAACTTTAATGTTGAATGCCAGACTAAGGTTCGATGATATGTGAAAGTGAATAACTGATCATATATGATTGATGCATTTCATTACATGAATGCATGAAAGATAAAGGCAGTTGTGATCAGAGTAGCCATAAAAAAAGAGCTTAAAGCTCAGATTGTGAAAAAGAGCCTAAAGCTCAGAAAGTGATTAAGAGTCAAAGGCTCACTATGTAAAATGATCCCGGTATCTCCAATAGATAAGGGACAATTATTAATGAGCCCAGTATTAACAATGGATACAAGACAATTATAGACACTCAATCACAACAAGGTTATAACTGAATGAGTCTAATAAGCACTGCATATGTATATGATTTGCATGATTCAAATCGTTTAAATAACTACTGAATGTAATAGATTAAATGGATGCACAGCTACTTCCTTAAAGGTGATAGTTTATGGTCAATTCCTCCTAAAACTTCCCACCTTAATTTCTATCCCAACTCCTAAAGCTTAAGTATGGAAGTTGGAATTACCTCTAAGACTAGGGTTGATAAAACAACTACTCCCTAGTTTGACAACTATATTGGATGTAGTCCTTTAATTAGAGTCTTAATATAAGTCCAAATTTGGAATTTCTTTAATAGAATTGCTAACGCTAGCTGACTCATCAAAGATTATTATTAATATGAGTTTAGTAATGAGCTTCATCATCTTCTTCCTAACTATCCTCCTAACAACTTTATTTAAGACTCCTATAAATGTCTTAATCATCCCCAAATAAGCTTAGTAATAAGCTATACAGAGAATGGTTGTCCCAGGGAGGAAAGACATTAGGCCCCATTTGGTTGGCACGGATTGTTGCTGGAGGAAAGTAATCTTTTTCCTAAAATTTAAATTATTACGTTTGGTTCGTTTTTTTGAGTAGTTAGGAAAGTAAAAACTTTTCTAATTTAGGGAAAATAGTAGCACTTTCCTAGGATTCTAAATACCAACACCCTCCTTGGTATTTAGATTATTTTCCTCAGGAATTTAATCTAAAAATTATACTGTCCAATTTAACCTTTCTTTTTAACTCTTCAACACCACTTTTATTAAAATACTACTTCCTCTTCTAATATTCTTATTCTACCGTAATTCTTTTTTAAAAACACGAGCAGATATTTTTCCACCACAACTGTCTTCGTCCATACTTAACTCTTCAAGCTCTTTTCCCTCCAAAACTCTTCCTGTGAACTACAAAGATATCGAGAATGTTGCAAATAGAAAACACAATTATCTTCAAGACATAAACTCAATAATATATTCTACAGTAAAACTGAGTACTATATCCGGCAGATTTCCAAGAAGAATAGACAATCAAGTAAAGAATCACTAGAATACCCATTTGTGCAAAAAGCTGGGTTTAAAGAAGCAGGTGAAAAGAGTTGTGACCTCATCAAGAAGGAAACTTTCAACTGAAAACGTAGACGTAAGGTACGGGTTGTCTGAGAACACCGATTTTCTTCACGAAGACAACAACTTTACAATGACAAAAGACAACCCTTTTACTATTATTGAGACTTGCATGTTTTTTATTTACCCTAAGGATTTATCTTTTGTAGCTTAAAGAGGGTCACATATTGAGCCTTCATCTGAGGCGAAGAGAAGTTTCCAAAGACCTTTGATTAAATGGAAGTGCATGTTCGTTGTAAACTTCTGGGTTTTAGTTTCTCGGATGTTATACGCGTATGCATAGGAGATTTTTTCACTTACAATACTTTTCTTGATCCTCGAGTGTTTGGGTTTGGTTTTCCCTAAGTGGGTTGTTCCCATGTAACTTGTTTTAATGTAATTTTTTAATCTTTCTAATTAATATAATCCTCTTTATTTAAAAAAACACATATTTCATTAGAAGAAACAATATTTCCTAAAACAATACCTTATTTTACTATAAAATTACATATTTTCTGGTTTAAGAGAAGTTTAGGTTACATACATCTATCTAAAACTAGTGTAAGGTTATATAAATATCCATCAAATCATTCTTTATAAACACTAAAATTTGTCCATAAAGGTCTTTATGGTTGAATCAATACATTTAAAAAATACTAACCATAAATTATTGGAATATAAATAGAGCTCAAAAAGCCAACTTCAATATGCAAAAGTGTTGAATGAGCATGTTAAGGTGATCTTCTCTCGATCTTTCAGTGTTATCTTAATCTAGTTATAACTATCAAGAAAACAATAGTAGGTATGGTCAACTAGTCATTTAAGCATTAATTCCATAAAAGGAAGTGAGATGCATTTCTTTTTAGTTTTTGAATTCAACTTCTTGTAATTGATAGAAACACATTAGTTGATTTGTATATATGTAGTAATCATCTATTGTTTTGATTTTTCACCACTAGAACACCATATTTCTTAAGGACTACTTCAACTGGGTTTACCACTTACTATCCGAGATAGTATAAATTAGTCCAACATCTAAAATCTTTAAGAATTTCATTTTCATAACCTCCATCTTTGTGGTATCTGATCTTTTTTAGACTTCCCTTATTAGTTTAGCACTTTCTTCTGAAAGAATTATATGCATACATATGGATGGACTTATTCAAAGTCCAACCAATTATCTTCTTTCTATCTTTAGTCCTTAAATAAACTTCTCTTTTTAGTTAGATGTTAAATTGTTAGCAATGGTTATTGATAATGTCTCTTTCTCTCCTAAGTAATGTGCTTTAAATGACTCGATGGCTTTAACTATTGGATAGGGGCTGTAAAATCAAAAAGGTGATAATGATGTGTGAGAGTTAGGTAGCTTTATGAAAGAAATTTCATGTGTTCCTTAAGTTTTTTTTTAGGAGTATAAAATTTTCACATGCTCCTTTAGTTATTCACTTAATTCCATTTTTCCTTTTATCTCCAAATCAACATATTTGTTGACAACAACCTCTCACTCATCGTCACTATCCATTTTAAAAATCTCCTAAAGTTTCAAATTAATAAAATTAATAGAATAAATGAAAAAAACATAACAGACATCATTAGGATGCCTTATGGCTTCAACGATACTAAAATGAATTACTTCAATATTAAACCGTATTATGGGAGTACCATTACGCACATCTATTTTGGTATAAATTATATTTAGGAATGGCCTTCCCAAAAGAATAGGAGTTGGGTAAAGGTAGGAAACATGATTCTTAACCACCCCTATAGGGTACACAGTAGTATGATCAACTAAGTTTATATTAACAACAATTTCATTTAAAGGTTCTAAATTTAGTGAAGCATGCATAGATAATAACATAGCATCAATGGAATCTCTTAAATCTAGCTTATCTCTCAATAGTGATGTTGCCTACTTACAAAGAATGGCGAACGTACCTAAATCCTTGTACTTTGGAGGAATATTTTATTTAAAAAGTGTTACCCATCCTTATCTTCTCATCACTATTTAGTTTTCTCTTATTAATATATAAATTATTAACAAATTTTTCACACCTTGGTATTTTCTTGATGGCATCCAATAGGGGCATATTGACTTCCACACTCTTAAACATCTCAAAATTATATGTATCTTTCTCTTCTTTCTTTGGCTTTGGCAATATGCTAGGAAAAAGAGGATCTGATTTATATTTAAAATGAGGGAATTTATGTTTGGGTTTACTAGCAATCTTTTCTTTTTATACAATTTCTTTGTGTACCTTAAGATTTACCCTTTTTGTTTCCTCAACCCTCTCTCCAATTCTCAACATTATTGTATTCATATTTTTGTTTAGGTTGACAACAATTTGGGATGAAAACTTCCTTCTCACTTACACCTCTAACAACCTAATTTTAGTATCCTTCTAACCTATGTGATATTTTAAACCTTCAATATTAGTAACGTTGGACCCCGAATTTTTAATGGAAATTAGAAATATTAAAATGAAATGAAATGAGTGCTTTTGTATATGAATTGTGTTATAGAAGAAATTGTGCCTTAAGGAAATTAATGAGAAAAGAATCGATTGGTTTTAATGACTTTGATATTTGAGTAGATTTGTGTGGGTTATGAGAGTAAAGTGAATGAGTTGATTGAAATGGAAGTTGAAAATTAAGAAATAAAGAGAGAAAGTGTGAGAATATGAAGAATTGAGAAAGTTTGACTTTTTGGAGTAGGGAGTTGACTTTCTGATTTAGGCAGATTTTGAGAAAATGATCTTCTTGAAAATTTTAGCTTCTGTTGAAAGCTTTCTGTCGCCATGAAATATGACAGTTTTTGATGTCGGGATTGAAAGTTATGATCTTTTGAAGTTAAGTGTATTTTGCTTTTGGAAAATGTTCATAGGGTAAGTTTGCATGTACTGTGCTTTGAGGCCAATTGTCGTACTGATGTGGTATGAATTGGAGTAAGTAGTCTACATGAAAGTTATAGAGGAATTGCATAGCTTTAAAATGATGTATAATATGTTATTTTTTATTGTGGAAATTAGAAGATGTGAAATTTTAAAGTTTGGATTTTGTTTAGGTGATGTTTAACAGGGCAGAATCTTTGAGTGAAAAATTGACCTAGTTAGAGGTTGAA
>JANKYE010000009.1:15384796-15397809 GCA_032467995.1 Erythroxylum dillonii | reverse complement strand
TGTCTTAGGCTCTACTTCCCTCTAAATAATTTTTGAGGGAGTACCATTGATCGAAATAGAATAAGAGGGAGAGGTTATACATACTTTGATCCAATTTATGAACTTTAAAAGAAGGCCTATAGATCCTAAAGCATTAAAGAGGAAATCCCATTGAATTGAGTTATAGGATTTTTAAAGGTCCACTTTAAAAGCACACCTCTTCTGGTTATTGGAGAGACGATAATTGCTGAAAATCTCTTGAGCCAACAAGATATTATCCCCTATTCGACAGTTCTTAATGAAGGCATTTTGATTAGGCTAACAAGTTAAGGAAGAATCACTCTAAGTCAATTTGCTATGATTTTAGCAATCACCTTATAGAGTATGTTACAACAAGAGATAGGTCTATACTCTAACACTATGGAAGGGTGGGCTATTTTGGGAATGAGTGAAATGAAAGTGGAATTGAGCTCTTTTAGGAGTTTGCCATGATGGAAATTTTTTTGAATGGCTTTGGTTATTTCCTTCCCTATTATATGCCAAGTTTGTTTAAAGAAAAATCCATTAAACCCATCCAGACCAAGAGCCTTATTGGGATTGAGAGAGCTGAAAGCCTCTCTTATCTCTTGAGCTGAAACTTCAACTATAAGATAATTGGAAAGATCTTCTATAAAGAATGAGGGAAAAGATTTTCCAAAAACTCTTTGGAAGAGTGAAGAGCCTTTTTAGCCCCTATAGTTCTTTGAAAGTACTCAAGAAACTGGTCTTGAATCTCTTCTAGGCCAACTATCCGGTTCCCATTTCCCACTACTAAAGAATGTATGTTATTTTTGTTTTTGTTAGCAAGGAGAGAGTTATGGAAGAATTTGGTGTTCCTATCCCCTTCTCTGAGACATTTAATCTCAGAAGATTGTCTAAAGAATGACTCCTGGTCCTCTAGAGCTTTAAGTAACTCATTAATGGCCTCAAATTCCTGAGCAATCAGACTAGAAGACTCATGAAAAAGTCTCATTTGATCCTGAATGTTATTAAGAATAACTTGGTAATTCTTAACTTTAGAATTCACATCCCTAATCTAACTAGAGTTCAAGATTTTGAGAGATTTTTTAACCATCTTGACTTTAGACACTACACAATACATCAGATTACCTTGAATTGGAGTGGACCAAGCTGTCTCTACAGTCTGAAGGAAATTGGGCTAAGAGCTAGAAAATTAGAGAACCTGAATGGAGAATTTCTCTTCTGCTGCAGAACAACAGACCTAACCCTTAATGGAGAATGATCTGAGATGTTTGGGTTCATAATAACATAATAGGAGCTGGGGAACCTAGTGCTCCAAACTGAGTTGGTGAGAGTTCGATCTAACTTCCTAGTAATAATGGATTCTCCACTATGTTTATTGTTTCAAGTAAATCTTAGACCACCAGAATTTAAATCAAAGAAATCATTATCCTCAACACATTGTATAAATTCTCTCATCCCATTCATTGCAGAGGAACTTATAAGATCAGCCTCATGAGGAAACAAAAAGGCATTAAAATCCCCCCCCCCCCCCAATAGTCCAAGGAAGGTTTCCTACCGAATGGTTAATGGTTGAAAGATCAGACCAAAAAAATCTCCCATGGTTGAGGTTATTGGCCCCATAAACACAAGTCACTAAGAAAGAAGCTAAACAGTTCCTAGGGAACAATTCTAAGTGAATCAATTGATCTATCGAGCTGAGGATAGAACACTAAGCACTATCAGGATTCCAAGCTAACCCAATCCTAGCATTCGAAGACTTATCGATATTACTATAATAAGACCATCTAGGAAGCAATGAGGAGCAAACATTATTCAAATAGGAAGGAGATCTAATCCTAGATTCCAGTAAACAAACAAAAAAATCGATAATCTCTTAATACAAGCATGAACTGCTAATTGTTTTCTGGGGTTGTTTAGACCCCTCACATTCTAAAAAACCAAGTCCATATTCACAAAAACCCAGAAGCTAGTAACACATCCTACTTCTGTTTCCTCCTAGTTTTTTTCTACTTTTCCTCCCTGTAAAGTCCCCCTCTGCCCCTCCCACAATACCAGGACTATTAGAAACCAATTTAGAAATAGGAGAGGAAGGAATTGTACTTACTTGATTTACAACAGAAGAGTTGGCATCTTCAAGATATCCACTAGATTCTTCTTGCTTCTATTAATCCTGGTTCAAAGGAGAGGGACTCCCAGCTGTGCTTGCATCTTTTTCTTCTTGAGTTGTCAGCTCATTAGTATGATCCTTCTGTTGAGCACTTTGCCCCGTGCATTGCTCATTATGAATCTCTGATGCTCTAATTTATTTACAACTTTGAATTGACTTGTCCGAGATTAGTCCTTGTGTTGTTGCCTACTGAGTTTAAATAATTGATATCTTCTCTTTTCCCTTTTCCAATTCTTGATTTAACCCAGTCTCAGACACTCTCCCTATAGGTGCTCATTCCTTCTTCAACTTTTGCTGATCAGGCCTCAATTCATATTCAATCCTGATTTCCTTAAAAATTATTTCCCCCTCCTTATTGTACGTGGCTAATTGGAAGGAAGATGGCCAACTCCTATGTAGCTCTAACTCCACACACCTCCGATCATATACTATCCTAGACATCCTTACTCTCTGAGAATCCATTAAAAGAGGGTGACCCACAACACTTGCAATCCGTCCCAACCCTTCAGTATTCCAGTATTCTACTAGAATATTATAGAACATAGTCGCCCCCTACCATTTCCTTATAAATAAGGGCTTCTCTTGGATATGCCAAGGGCCTTTTTCCAGCACCGAGTTTAAACCTATCTCTAAATTGAACTTAAACAAGAAGTTATTAGAGCTAGTGATTAAAGTATCCTTTAGCCCAAACTTGACCCATGACTTAGCTAAAGCTCTCTGAACTATAGGATAAGCTGGTCTTTTTCATATGAAAAACCCTATCAGAGCTAACTTAAATGAAGCAACTCCCTTCTTAGCTAACTTTGGAGGAGGAATGACGTAGATCTGCTCTTCCTTGATCTTTAGTGGGTAGTAGGTTAATGCATTACCTGATGGGGAATCCGACATACCTTCTGAAACCATTGCCTTCCATGAACTAATGGTTCCCGATTGTTGAAGATCCAGGGGTTGGGAAGAAGTTACAGGAGTAGTTACCTGAGGGTTGGTCGCTAAGGAGATTTGGTTAGGGTTGATGGAAAAGGTTGAATTCGGAGGAGGGTCTTTTTGTTGGGTGGGTACGATGATGTTTGGATCAGTGTTTGGTTTAGGGTTTTAGAGATTCAGATTTCTGAGGGGAGAGAGATGCGAGGATGGGTAAAGGGGAGAGAGGGGTTTGGGGATAGATAGGGGAGGAAGAAGAAGCCATAGAGAAGGAATGGAAGCTCGCCTATAATCTCAAAAGCTATGAAATTCTGCTCGTCTGTAATCGCTCATCGCTCATCTGTAATCACTCATCTCACATCGTTATTCCATATTAGTACATAGTAATACAATTGACATTTGATATATCATGCACATGATATTGATATGTCATTGATGATGTCGTTTTAGTTTTAACCGCAAGCACACTATGTTTTATAGCTAGTACTGATAAGTATAGGACAATTTCATAAGGACAAAAATTACTAGTACTTATCATCTTTCTATTATTTAGTTTAATAATTTATAATGCTTATAATTAATCAAATTCAAAATTAAAAACTAAAATAAGTCAATACAATTGACTAATTAGAATGAAGATTAAAATAAGAAACAATCAAAGACAATGGCACCTAGAATTTGAATCCTCTTAAGACTTCTTATGAAATTATGATTTCGCTAATCAATTTAATCTATAGTTCATTAGGCCATGAAGATTTATCAATTATGTTGCTATCTTTCTTAAGACTATTAACATCTAATCCTAAGTTGATTAATTGAAATTTCTTTCTAATTAAAACTCCTAGGATTGTATTAATCAATTTATAAATTTTACTATATAGTTTAATCCTAATTTGAAGATTTATGTTTACATATCTTTAAGTTTGCAGGCAACTCATTTCAATTATGTTAGATCTATTCATACAAATGATTTCTCATTCTCCATTGCATGAAATCACACATGTTAGCAATATTAATTTAAGAATAATTAACAACATATAATTGAATCTCAATGAAACTAAAGAATGAATTAAATTAAAATAAAATAATTACAAGGCTTATCCTAAGGTTCATTTAATCCAAGTACCAACAAAGTTTTAGTTCCTAATCATAGAAGACATGACATCAAAACTAAAGGAAAACCATAATGAAATCTCTTTCAATCTTTAAGAAATCAACTTTAGATCAATGAAAATCTGCTCTGAATGTGTTTCCTTGCTTGTTCTATGTTCTCTCTATCATCTTAGGCTATCAATTTGTGTTTCTCAAACCTCTCTTTTACTTTTCCTTTTAAATTTGCCTTTTATAGTTTAAAAATTAGGTTTTGGACATGAGCATCAGACATAGGTGTATTAGTGGTTGAGTGAATAAAAATCCCTTAAATTTGAAATGAACACAGGCTTAAAATATGAATAAGGCACATGACGTAGAAGTGTTTAGCTACCGTAGATGTCTCTAAAACTTTCACTTATTTTGCATGAAACATGTCAATGGGCTTGTCCAACAAACATGTTGAGTTTTAGCTTCTTCATAACTTGGTCAAAATAGATCCAGATTGACCCATTGAATTATAACCTAAAAACATAATAGGAATGATTTAAGTACCAAAAGCGATAAAAAAATCTTAGATAAAAAAGCAAAATAAACTAAGCATAAAACTAAAAAATATGAACAAATTACCACTTATCATTCATCCACATAGATGCCACACAAATATTTTAAATTAATAATAGCTATGGTACTATAGATCTCATAATGCCTCGTTGATGTGATAAAAATGAAACAAAACACAAGAACAATACTAAACAATTATTAAGGTAATTGTATATATATAGTATAGTTTAGGTGAGTGGAGAGTCAATCCCACGAAAACTGTAACGATCAATAATGACCATCTTTCTATTATTTAATCTAACATACTACGTGAAAAGATTAAAAGGAAAATAAACTAAACTAAAACAATGAATAAGAGATAATCAGTTAAATTGATAGATAAGAATAAATGATCAGTAGATATAATTGGTCTAGATGAAAAATCCCTTTTAAAACTAGTCCATGCTTAAATTTATCTTAATTTAATAATTAACTCTAGTTATTTGGATCGATAATAGTTTCAAAGTTACAACTATATGCTCACTGTCAAGACAATACAATCCTTCTCCTTTAGTCTAAAAATTCATTAATACGATGTACGAATTCCCTTTATAGATTTAATTCTAACTCCTAAAGATTATGAGGCTTATATCTAGGACTCCATTCAACCCACATTATTTATATTATAACCTAGGCTATATATAAAACCTTCTACATTTGTTTCTTCAATCATATTTAAGAATCTAAATGTTAAATCTTTTATTTTCATTACTTCAATCCAACAAAATAAGTAAATATAAACAATTCTTAATAAACAAGAATCTTTTATTAAATTAAGGAAATCAATTCAAAACATAATTCTAAGGTCTACCATCTAATTTATACACTATTTTAATTCATAATCAAACAAAGTAAATTAACAATAAATAATAAAGAAAACAAGATAGAAGAGTGAGATATTATGGCCCTTGAATCTTAATGCTTCTTGGTTGAGTCTTGATGGAATTTTGTTCTTCTCAAGATTGTTTCTTCTTATTGTGCTCTTGTGTCTCCTTTGCTTTATAATTGATATCTAGTCCTCCTAGAGATCTTTCTTCCTTCTTTATTGCGTTCTTGAATATTTTTATCTTGAAACTCCATAAAATTTAACCAATATGGGACCACGTTAATCCCATGTTGTGTTTATCATGTCCAAAAACCCTAGTTTTAGCAAAATTTAAAACTAACATGAGTCAGCAACATGGAATTGTTTGAACCCTGTGTTAAGTTTATGCCCATTTTGTTTCACATTTAGCATTCCTTTCTTAAAATATGGTATAGAAAAAATGCCATGTAGATGTCATTATTTTTTAGTAACAGTGGTCCATGTCTATGCTATATTCTTTATATGACCAATTTATTGAAAAAACCAAGAGAATCCTTTTATAACATGGATTGGACAAGGGGAAATGTTTGTTTTATGTTCCTTATATGTCAAGCTATTGAAGAAGCATAATGTACCTTTAAGCTCCATAGTTTAAATATGATACCGTGTTGGTGTTGTGTTACTAAACATGGGGCTATACTTAAACTACTTTCCTCCTAAATCACTCCAAAATTTCTTTAACTCAACTTTAAATTTCCCAAACTCACTCTTCCTTTATTAGAGAGCTAAAATAAGGTTTATAAAATAGTATAAGATTAATTAATTATGAAATCATATAATAAATTTCAAAATATTAACTAAATGCTCTTAAACAATTGTAAAAATATAATTCAATTAGCATATATCAAATTCTCCTATAGTTAAGCATTTATTTGTCCCAAAACAAATTGATATTATTACCTATAACTTAAATAAGAAGAAACTCTAGGAAAGCATTTCACAAGTCAATCAAATCAATTAAGAATCTATATTATTCATTCAATAGTAAAGTTCTTCAAATTGTTAGGCATTTAGCTACTTACATCAAATCATAAATCAATTTAATTCACTTCATAATCCTCTAAACTTTAACTTAATCCACACAATTCAACATAATGTATAAAATAAACATACATAAGAAAAATGTTATAACTTTCAAATATCTTGATATCCTTATTTAAAGAAAATCAAATGCCAAATTTATATAACCCAAAACATTTTGGACCTATTTGAAAAGTCTCTTAATCTTTTGACATGAGAGTAAACACCTTATCGTAAATACTTTTAGCTACTCATTTAGGTCACCATTTAAAATGGCTACTAACACCACTCTTTAACTTCAACAATTTTACTTGGTTTAAAGCTAGCATAATGAATTTACCCAATGTTCATCTGTTCACATTTTTCTTCTTTTTCTTTTTTCATATGGGATAATGAAAATGTTTGAAAAGAATTTACCTTTAATTCAATGTATGTGCATGAAGTATCATTTTGAAAATCAATTATCCATTCTCTATATTAATAAAGCAAATTACAATTAACTTAATCATCAAAGTTTGTAACTATTTGTCTAAACAAATCAAATCACAATGACAACCAAATTCATAAAGAATCATCTTGATTAATATCCTTTTAAAATAATTTTTTCTAAAATTGTTCCTATTGAGCTAATTTTAACAAAATTGATAACGTAACCCTTAAGTCTTTCCTTTATATTTATTTCTATATATTATTGTCAATGTACTAAACAACTTAGGAATATTGAAAATAATGAAAAAAAGGGAATTAGTTAAGGATAACTGATACTCACTTAGTAATAAGAGTTCACAGGCATTATCCAATGTCATTCATATTAGTCTAATGTTAGTGAAATCTGATATCTATTTAACATTTCAAGATAATGTTGTAAAACTTGGTCAAATATCATCTTAAGTAACAAAATTAGAACTATAAATTTAAAACGACTAAAATTACAAACATAAGCAACAAAAATTGAATACCAAACAAAACATTCTAGAACTAATGCTAAATATTCATAACTCTACTAAAATGAAAAAGAAACCTAAAGTGTTAAGTTGCCTCTCGACCAGTGCTTCTTTATAAGTCCTTTTCAGCTTCCCTTTTTCTTAAGCCCTTCACTTAATCTAGATTTATAACTAGTAGCTTGCTTCCACCCACTTCGAAATCCGAGACTTTTTAATTTCCTCATATTCTAGTATCCGTATATTATCCATCTTATCTTTCTCAATTGGTAATATGTGGATGCAATCTTTGTTTAAATTAATCACCAATAACTCCTTGACTGTCTTCTTATTCAAATAAAGGTCCACAAATTTATTCACCTTTCTATCTATCTCAAGTCTGCTCAATAAGAATTATTGGTTCATCTTCTTTCTTTTCTTCCTTTTCTGGCTCCTTATTGTTCTCTTCCTTCTTGGCTTCTTTCTCTTTCTCTTTCTTTTTCTATTCAACCTATATCTTATGCTCACTTTTCAAATTTATCATATCTACTTGCTCCCATGAGTTTAGCTCGATGTTGTTAAGTAAAGCACCTTACTTCCTTTCATAAAAAAGCTTAACAAACTGTTCAATTTGAATCTCTAGATTATGGATAGAGGTGTCGATCCTCTAGAGACGGGTCTCGGTTGTGACAATAGCTTTTATTATAAGCTCTTAAAACTTGAATTTCTTTGTTTTCATTATTGCTGAAGGAATCTAGTACAACTTAATTATTCCAGGTAAGGTTAGGATAATTTCTTTTTTTGTTTGGATACTAGCCACAAATGGAGTACAAAATCTTGTTACAAGCTCCATAAGACTTGGCTGCCCCTCTTATTATTATTGTTAAAATACAAATGGAGCTTGGTTGTTTCATTCAAATTTTGGTATCTTCTCTTCCCCAAATTATAGGTTTTACTATAGGGGATATTATGGGACTAGTTCCCCATAAAATGATCTTTCTAAATTAATGTCCATATATTGTAAGTGATAAACAACTAATTGACTATATTTATATACCCATATTTAATATGTTTTGCTTATTCGAGAATTTTATGGTATTTATGGTACTTATTCTTCTTCAATTATGTTTGTAGGTGATAATTACCTTCATATACCAAAAGGAGAAGAATTCAAGCGAAATCGTGGCATAGATGATCGAGTTGTCGAAGCCCTATTAATTCTAATTCTCTAACTTCTTATAGTAGTCATGGAACTAGGTCAAACATGAAGAGAACTAAACACTAGTTACTTAATTTCAGATAATAAAATAAATTGGGTATTTTTTATTAATTAACTAAATTAAATAAAATAAATATAAAAATGAGTAATTCGAAAGTACCTAACTCCAATTCAAGGGAAAGATCTCATCTAATTATCACATTGATCATTGGTCTAAAAAGAATAAGTGTCATAATTCAAGCAGTTTGTCTAAAACATACCAGGATAGCTATAATAAGTCTAAAATTTTTCTAAATTAATTGGTTCAAACTCATCATCCAAACCAAAACTTACCATCCATTGATTAGGTGTGATAGCATTCTATATAAAATAAATGATAGTAATAAGCTTAGTGAAAAATACTAAATCCTATATTAAATAATCGAGATATCTAAAACTATTTAACATAGTTTTCTTGTTTATCATAAGTCAAATATGCAAATTCATAAATAACCTATTTGCTACTTGTACCAATCTATCATGACAATTATGGATCATTGAATTCATAGATAGCAATAGAATAATCAACATTAAATTAATCAATATTAATCATTCATCAAATATACAAACTCAAAACAAGATATACTTGAATTAAAACAAAAATAAAAGTTTGGTACAAAACCTCACAAGGTTACAACTAAAGTTTCAAACCTACTTGAATTAGAATAATTGAGTTTAGCCACACATAACTTTGGTTCCAACACCAAAAATAGAAGAAAGCTAAAGAATTTAGAGAAAAGTAAGAAGAAAATGATCTATTGTTCTTAGAAAAGTGGAGAACAACCATTTTTATTTTCCTACTATAAACTTAATATAATCCTATCTTACAATGACGTCAATCTAAAACTAATTCAAATCCCTACTAATGCTTCTCCTCAAGCATACATCAATTTAATGCATCAATCATTCTCTTAACAACCACTTATCTCCTTTCATGTTATCTAAATATATCCAAAAGCTAATTCTCATTGAAGGTTTAGGATAAAATAACAATCGAGAGAATAAGCGTTCATATGACACATTGTTAGATTTTAAACATAATATTTCATCAATTCCATCAAAATTAAATGAAACAAGACTTGACACCCTCTCATGGATTTCACTTTATACACTCAAAATGTTTAGGGTTCATTAAGCTCTCAAATCAAAACATAGCGAGTTATTTCCATAAACTTGCTCAAGAATCATATTTCCACCACTTAAAAAATGAAATCAGTGCATAAATCAAAGTGAATTAATAAGGGTTGTAATGTGGCTTAGGTAAGGTATAACAAAAAAAAAAGGTTTTTAGGTTAAGTAAATTGAAGGAATTATTCAAATTTATCCACATAAGTTTAAACTTAAATCAATCCAACATTCACTTAATTCAAATATCATCCTTTTCAATAACCCTTTTTTTCTTTTTTCTTTTTAATCTTTTTTTAATAAACAAGAACATTAAAGATGAGATTTTGTTTTAATTTTTATTTATATACTTCTCACCCATTCTATTAAATAAAATAAAAAATCAAAACAATGTAACTTGAATCAACTATTTTACCTTTTATACAAATAGTCAAAATCCTATGCAAATAAACTTTAAACAATTCCTTCAATTTTGGGGCTCAAATTATAAACAAGCTATGTTTGATAACACACAATGAAAAGATATGTAACAACCCAAACCATCCTCCCACAGATATTGTCCGCTTTGGGCTGCCCCTCGGGCCAAGCCCCTCACGGTTTTGCTTTTCTACCCCCGGGAAAACACATCTATAGGGGAGAGGTATCTATATCCTCATAGGCATAATTCGTTCTCCTCTCCAGCCGATATGGGATCTCATCATCCAGCCCTCTTAGGGCCCAACGTCTTATACTGGCACAACGTTTTGGGTACCGGCTTTGATACCATTTGTAATAGCCCAGACCACCCACCCACAGATATTGTCCACTTTGGGTTGCCCTTCGGGCCAAACCCCTCACAGTTTTGCTTTTTTCCTACCAGGGAAGACACGTCTAAAAGGAAAGGTATCTATACTCTTATAAGGCATACTTCGTTCCCCTCTCCGACTGATGTAGGACCTCACATGATATGTATGATCATAAGTGTGATGAATGTTATTAGGCTTAAAACTCATGTAGGTGTCAAAAATATATCAAGTGTTGCATACTTTCATTCAACAAAACTAATGAGACACTTAAAATAATTTAATGAAAATAATAATTACACTTGTCTCTCTTATGCTTTTTTTTCTTAAACTAAAAATGTATCCTAACTTAAGCACTATTTTTAAACAACAATCAAAAAAAAATTAAGGCTATTATGAGGAATAATTAATATATAAATCATAGTATCATGAGTCCCAGCAAAGTCATAAAGTTCATCATAATATAAACACTTGCTCTCTGCTCCTAAATCATACATTGTTCCTAATGTATGCATAAGATACGCACGTCTCACAAAAATAATCAACAAAAAATAAAGTATAAAGTGGAAGACTCCCTTGAGTTGTGAGCATCTAAAAGGATATGTATTATGGTGTCAGTAGACATGGAGTTGTCATATGTCATATAACGGAATTATCCCTTTTGTTTCTTAATCTATCTCATGCTTTAGCTACTCAAACACGCTTCCAATGGGTAAATAGAAAACTAATCTAAAAAAAATGAAAACAACCTAATAATAAATTAAATTAAATTGAAAGTAAAGCAACTAAAAGTAATTAATAAAAGTGAAGGAAAATTAAATAGAAAATAAAGAGAACATCAACATAATATTAATGGATGTTAGTGGTTGAACCTGCCTATCATGGTTGGCTGGGGTGTTTAAAACTGTTGGGAGACAAAACTAGGGATGGATACTGAAAAAGAAACAAAAGAACTAAGATTTTGTTTTGTTGTTTTGTTTTTAAATTAATAATAAGAATAATATTTTTTAAAAAATTATATAATAATTTTATATTTTATATTTTATTATTATTTTAAAATATATATATATATAATAAATAAAAATTACAATTTTCTTTAAAATCAACATACTACTAACATGTACAAGGCATGATCACGCCTTATGAATGTTAGTATTCTAAAATTTTAGGGTTCCATTCTAGAAAGTTAAATCGCATAAGGCGTGATCTCGCTTTGTGAGATTTAGTATTATAGAATTTTGAGTATTTGATCCTGACAACTGAATTATGTAAGGCATGATCACGCCTTATGAAATTTAGTGTTTTGAAATTTTAAGACTTAATTTTCCCCTTAAGCCAATAAACTAATTTCTCAATAACAAACAAATGAAAACTATATATAACTAAAACACAACTAATAAAAACGATCATATTTTGGGTTGCCTCCCAAAAAGTGTAATTATTTAATGTTATTATGTTCGATGGGGCTTTTTCCTGACGTAATTACAATTTTGTACTCCTTAAGTAATGTTAGTAGCGTTTCTACTTGCCATGTAGTCAACTTTTTTTAGAAGATTGTAGGTGATGACTCTCCTTCACCCAAATATACATACTTTAGATGATCATGAAACGTCTTCAATTCTATCTTCAGAGCCTGCAAAACAAAAGGTAACATTTTCTTATGAGTTACTGTAAGTTCAACAGTCAAAGTTTCTGAATATATTAACATTACTAATAATGATTCTACAACTTAATAAGTTTCATCAACTTGCTTGTTAAATCTGATTTAGCTTTAAACTCCAACTCATCTTCAATAGTTTCTTCTTTAAACATATCCTCCACAATTGAATCCACAATATCCATATGAAAAACATATTGGAAATCATTTGTAGCACTTTACTCTCGCAATGACCTGAACCTGACATCGAGGGTGATATCCGAGTCTGTGCCCCGCGAGGGTGGTGTGCTAAAGCACTTAATCACTCAAAAATCGGTATACTTTTTTTTGGGAAATCGAAACTCACGTTGGGCCCACATTCATTCATAAACAATTTCAATTAACACAATTTTCAATAGCCATTCGGGCCTTTTCACAAATACAAAACACTTGAGTCATTTTAAAACACAAAGTTATACAAAAGGATACAGAAACTACAATTCAATACAAAATAGGGAAAACACAAATGCAGACGCTGTTGGGCCCCGATTTCTTTTTAAGCATGTTTAAATTATTTTGAGGATTTTAGTTTGATATTTTGTTTATTTGATTGGAATAAATTAA
>JANKYE010000009.1:15290440-15304632 GCA_032467995.1 Erythroxylum dillonii | reverse complement strand
CTCCCACTTGACCTAAAGCCAATCGCCTTGGTATCTAATACCATAGGCAAGTACATGAGAATCAAAATTCTTCTGTGACAATGGCTTTGTCAACGGATCAGCAATGTTCTGCTCAGTGGGAACTCTTTCTATCTTGACATCACCTCGACCAAGGATCTCCCTGATCAGATGATACCGCCTGAGTACGTGCTTGGATCGTTGATGAGACCTTGGTTCCTTCGCCTGAGCAATAGCCCCATCCTTGGTATAAATTATTTTTGACCGGTTTCCAAGGATCGATTTAGGATTGAATGACAAGCCGTGATCAGAGTGTTAGACCCCCAACTCATCAAACGAAAGGTAGAAAGGCATCCCCTAGGTGGGACCTTCAGGGTAGTAACCCCTAAATCAAATTGGTCGGCATAGTTAGGAAGCCAGTCCGCAAACTAGTTGCCCTCCCTATAGATATGTCAAATTACAATTACCCAGTTATGGGTAAATAGTTCGTTAATGCCCAACACTAGAGGGTTAAGAGATGAAGCCCACGACATCTGGGAAGAAAGCATATTGGTGACGGTGCTCGAATCCACTTCTAATTCTATGTGTTGGTACCCCAAGTTCCAAGCCAGGTGAAGGCCGGAGAGAACTTCCCAAAGTTCAGCTGCGAGTGTGGAACACCATCCAATGTTCTGAACGAAACCTCCTAGCCATGCGCCCGAACTATCTCGCAGTAAGCCACCTGTTGTAGCCAAAAAGCGGGAGATTTTGGTGGATCCGTCTATATTTAATTTAACCTAACCCTGAGAAGGTTTGCTCCATCCTACGGACTGGCATCTCCGAGGGTAACTGCCCATGCGAGTTCGTTGGTGTCAGGCTATCGCCATGTGAATGTTATGAACATACTCAATAACTTGCTGATCTGGCAAAGTAGGCTAGGAAAATTGAGCATCGAATAGGTCCTTATTTCTCCAAGACCAAAGGAACTAGCATGTTGTGCCAAAGAGTAAAGCCCAATCAACACCCCCTACAAAGTTATGTGTGTGAAGGTTCTTTATGATCCACTCTTGAATGGTCATGGTAAAAACTCCGCAGTGATGACCTTTGGGGGGAACCTATTCCATAAATTACAGACTGTAGGGCAATCCCGCATGACATGAAGAGAGGATTCCTCATAGTGGTAATGGTAGTAAGCAGCATCCCCTTTCATCAGACCAGCACACCACTTCATATCAGGTTACAACGTTTACTTTTGAATGAACCAACACATCCTTTGGTTTTGCCAAGCCATCCACGCCAAAATTATCTGACATTTTCATTTTTAAAATAATCATTATTATTTATAAAATGAAATAAAATTATTTTATTTTATTTTATTAATTTATTTTGTACAAAAGAATTTCCAATATTAATTATATTTTCTGTGGTAGCAAAAAATATAATAATATGTCATATAGATTATTTAATAAATTATTTCATAATAAATTAAATAATCATAAACGATATATTACACTCGTGAGTGTGTGACCACATAGGTTCATCAATAAACCAATATTAAGGTTGGCTTCTAGCAACACTCCTCAATGACCAGATAGTGTGAAGTAACAACCTTACAAAGACAAAAGCTTAGTTTAAGGATAATTTATTATTACCTTCCATCATTACAACTTTGGATTATCCTAAGGTATGGTTTAACTGTCAAACCTTATTAGATAACCAACTATGACATGTCGATCATTAATGATTGGTGAATGACTTAGAAAACTCCTTTTCCTTACTCATTCAATCGCCCTGGCCAAGGTCTTGAAACAACCATTAATATCAATGACAACATAGAGTTCAAACTCATTACCTAGAGTTGATGGATCCCATCTTGACTCACCACTAATTAGATAGGTATTTAATCATATCCATTGATCATTCAACTAGTATTTTTACACACCAGGTGTCTGACATCAAAACATAATTAGTGACCTATTGATTACTATGATGATCTCAGGTCAAAGGAAAAATATACATTTAAATCCTTACGAGAGTATCCCACTTGACAGTTCATAGGTAATATTAACCATTAGGAATTCTCAATTTGGTCAGTTCAATGATCATATCTCCATATGCATCATCTATATATGTAACTTAGTAAATGAGATCTACTAATATCTATCCAATAGATATTATTACATATATATTGTTCTAACCGGATGATTAAAGTCCTTCTTTGATGATCTTATGATCAAGAACATTTTTAGATTAAATCCTAAAGACTTGACTCTCATTATCATAATCTCCATTATAATGGCAAGTGTATAAATTTAATCGAGGACTTATCATATTAGAATAAAAACAATAAACATAATATGACAATAAAATCATTTTCCATGTTATTAATTAAAATTAATAATCACAAAACTAAAATGTTCAATCTATTACATAACGATTGGGTCATGGGCATAATTCCAACAAGTAGGAGGTGTGCCAATGATTTATAAGCCTTTTTTGGGGGACCAGAGACTCTAGGGAAGGATGGTGGAGGATGTTTTGGAAATCAGCAATAAGGTTGAAGGTGGGGTATTCACGAAAGATGGATTCATGAAGATTTTAGATATGGTTTTTTCATAAGAGAGAGGGAAGAAAGTTAGGACAATTCAAGAACGGGGAAAAGATGTAGTTGGAAGCTCCACCATTTTTTTCAATGCATTGTTGGATGCAGTGGACACGTGTCCGACATGGGTCCGTACGTGTTGGCATTAAAAGATAATTTTTATCAGCTCAGATACTGTTGAAGACGACCAGTTATGTATGAACTATCAAGATGTTGGAAGTCTTGAAACACATCAATCAATATCTATCATATTATGAATTTTGATTTTTTTCTTAATTCTAAATTTTATAATATATATATATATAATAAAATTTAGAATTAAGAAAAAATTTAAAATTCATAATATGATATATATTGATTGATGTGATTCAAGACTGTATATATATGTATATATATATATATGCCGTGTCTTTGTCCACCAAATTTTAGAAGTTGGTATGCCCCTGTGTCCGTGTTCTTGCTTCTTAACTATAATGTATTATTATTATTCGGATGTTTGTAAGAAGAAAATTAAAGTATTCTTGTATTATTTAATTTTTGTTTCTACGTTTTCATTTTGGTGTGGCGTGGTGGTAGCGCACCTCATCCCTTAACCATGTGGTGAGGGGTTCGATCACCCAATCATGGGAATGGAGCGCATCTCGTGGCCAGCCATTTACCACTCAGTACGAGTTCCCATGGCAAAAGGATTAGTCTTTACATTTGGAAAGAAATTATCTAACGTAAATGCGGCCCAACTCAGCTTATAATATGAGCTAGCAAACTAATGGAAATGACTGCTCAAACTTGTTTCAATTTTATAAAAATGTATTTTCTATTAAAAATAACGAATGTTCTACATCAAGAAAGTGGCATTCAAAGAATGTAGACCAACAAACTTCAAAAGAGCATGGCTCACAGTTGGAACAAGAAAGAGACACTTCAAATCAATCCCTAGTTTACGTATTCATTAAAGTAAGTTAAACGAAATATAGAGGGAATTCTGAACAAATACTAGCATCGATGACTTTGATTAAGAAAGCCTTTCTAATCGTAGCTACAATATTTCAAATTACATCCTCCTCTGACTTGCTTAGAGGCTTGAACTATTTGGACTTCCCTCCATTCCAAGTGTGCTAAATATAATAAGACAAGACAAGCTTCCTGAGTATGTTGGACGCATTAAAGTTATATACAGTTTCTTCCATCAATAAATAGTTTTCATCCTACCTCCACATAACTTGCCAGATAGGAGTTAGAATAACAGGTCAAACAAAGGTGATTATGGTAATCTAAACAGTCATCGAGCAAGATGTAAGATTTGTTATCTACAAAACTAAGATTATCTCAAGTTCTAAGCCTAATCTTGATTATTAACCAAATAATGAAGTTGCCATTATGCGTAAACCAGAACAAGGGAACCAGCTGATAGTAGGAGCAGTAGTAGAGAACATTCCCCATGTAGATTTTTCGCTGAATTATTAAGAAAGGTTAGCATCCCAAATCTGATCTATTAAGGAGCCATTCTTTGTTTGAAAGTAGAGAGGCTTCTAACATTATTCAGATCCCAAGTCTGTTTCGTGTTAATGTGTCTGCCACTTTGGCATTAAGAGGACGGAATCATTTATAATTTGTCCTTTAGGACCAAACTGATACCAATGATCAAACAGATAATCCATTTCCGACTTAATCCTTGCTTACTCTCCTTAGATTGCTCCTTAGGTTTAGTAGCTTACACTAAGTCCAGAATGTTCAGGTTTGGGCTTATGATGTTAAAGCTTTAAAATGTTCTAAAAGAGTAATTATGCGCAACTGCGCAGTAAAAATGCCCAATGTATTTAATTGAAATCGAAATGGGAAAAAAATTTAATTACATGTCTAGTGCTAACATTTGTAGTATAAAGATAGCTTAATCTATAAGCTTTTTAATTTGTCTCTTATTAAATTTTCTACTCTGGATGGCTACTTGTTTTAGATTGTTAGCCATCTCTATCATTCGAACAGTTTCATACATCTGGATATAACGAAGAGCATGTGAACTATTATGTGCATTTTTATTTCGTGCATGGTATCAAATAAGTAATTCATCTAGCTCATTTTAACGATCATATATCTCTTTTATGACATTCTTCAAATATCTTTTGCGCTCGAAATAGCTAGAATCCATATCTGCCATTAGAATAAACAAATCAGTGTATAAATGTCAAAATTATTTTGTAACTTTATTGACCACTTAAGATTTTTTATTCTAATACATAGTCACGATAAAAACTAAAATTGATTCATCATCAGTTCTATATTGTTTAATTTGGTTTAAGATATACCGAAATATGTCATGTGAGTCAAGAACAATTTAGAAAACATAATAATGATCAAACCTCAGCAGTGGAAGAATGCACTCGAGAATAAGCACGGAACCTTTAAAAAAAGGAGGGTAAATGTAGTCAGAATAATAAGATGAGGAACAAAATTAAAAGGGACAGTGAATAGAATTGGGAAAATTGTAATAAGTAGGAGATAAAGAAATAATTTCATTGAAATAATAAATATAAACAATTGGAAAAAAAGTAATGGACAAATGAATGGCTCACTAATATGAACGGTTGTTCTTCGTTTGTTGAAATAGAAGATCTTTCTGGAATGGAGGATTTGATGTATTTAGGTTAAACAAGAAGAAGGCAAAAAAAGACGGTAGTTGAGAGAAGTTGAGTTTCAAGGGAGAAAATGTTTGATTGAAGTTAGAGGAGAAACGTTTAAAAGATAAAATATAGAGGTGTTAGGAGACAGTCTGGCAGATAAGAAATTTCGATTTGACTTATTAGCAATTTTTGAATAATTGAGGCTAAAATGGATTATTGCGCTGCATTAAATGAGGGGCAACATTCAAAGAGGATAAAGTGAAGCAGAAGTGATTTTGCTAGAGATACATTAGAAAAAACTTACATGTTTAGAGAAGAGGAAGACAACTGAATGTTGGGTTTTTAAGAAAAAATTGCGTTGTATTAAATGATGACTGCTACATTAAATAGGTTAAACAGATGTGGATCTGTAAGGTATATAATAAGTAAAGATACGACAAAGGTAGTTTCGTTGTTTGTAGATTAAATAATGAAAAGAGAAAAGCGTCAAAGGAAACAGTTTGAATATTGGCATAATATATGAATTAAGTTGAACAATAACAATGATAATAATAATTATAATAATTAATAATAATAATAATAATAATTAGAAATTGATTTTGGTGTTATGTAACTGGCAAATAATAAAGAAATCGCAACGTATAGCCGAAAAGAAAAATCGCCGAAATAAATGATTCCATATTTAAGGCCAAGCAGTTGAGACGATGAGAAGAAATATCGAACGATCGAAAATCACACCTCTCTCCAATTCGTTTACTCGAAGAAGGATTACGCAATTCATAAATGAAATTTAATGTGACTTGGAAATGACATCAAGGGGATGGCGGTTCGTTTCAGAGTGGTTTCCTCGGATATAAATTGATGTTAACTGCTTTAAATAAAAAAGAACAAGGCAAAGTGGAATGACAAAAATAAGACAAAGCAGAGAAGCAAGAATGAGACAAAGTGAAAAGACAAAAATAAGACGAAGAGCGGAGACAAAAGTAAGAGGAAGTAGAGAAGTAAAAATAAGACGACGCACGAAGAGAAAAATAAGACGAAGTTCGGAGACAAAAATGAGAGGAAGCGATGGTAAGAAGGTGGTTTCTTTGCATGAAACTACTTGGGAAAGAGATAATGTTCATGAAGCTATAATGAATTCCATTTACACCATTATTAAAGTTTACGATTTGATCTTTGGGATTGCTGAGAGATGGCGTTGTGATACTAAATCTTTCATCTTTCCTTGCAGTGAAGCTACAGTTACTATGAAGAATGTTGGTTAAGTTGAGATTTCAAAGGTAAATAGAGGAATAATAAGGTGTTGCTGGGAGCGAACGAACCAAATAGGGAACTTGATTGAGATGACTGATATATAGCAACTGAATATTGACCTGTTGGAGGAGTTCATAAGCATGTTCGGTGGATTCGATTTGGTAGTTGGTGGGAGCCCATGCAACAATCTTACAGGTAGCAATTAAGTTCAGCGTGATGGACTTGAGGGTAAAGAATTATCCGTCAGAAGTTGCATTGGTCGACATGATTTATATACAACAAGTGAATGTTGAGCAGTTGGAGGAGTTCATAAGCATGTTTGGTGGATTCGATCTGGTAGTTGGTGGGAGCCGATGCAACAATCTTATAGGTAGTAATCGAGTTCAGCATGATGGAGTTCAATTGAATGACTTCGCATTGATTTGTAATTAGAATTTTAACCATAATTCTCACCATGTCATAGAACATGCAATTACATTTCTATATATATTTTCACCGTGATATTATTAGTCTGTCGCGACCGCGAGACCGTGTAATTTATAAAACGTCAAACTTTTTCCTTGTAATATTTATATTAATAATTATCATGTTTCTTTAATAATAATAAATGTAATCAATAAATCATAACAAAATAAACGCTAAAGAGGAATTCAACAAAACAAGTTATTTAATTCTTTGTTAAAACTCTTTAAGTCCAAGGATTTAATTCATCAACTCGATTATTTAATTCTTTGTTAAAAACCTCAGTGTAAGAAGTGGAGAAATTTATGCAAGAGGTCTATTGGATCGACACAATCATATATACCAAACACAATTAGGCAGATAATGACAATTGATGCATTCACCAAAGACATATGAAACTTCATATATTAAAGCACAATGTTCAACATAAATCACTTCATATCATAAGTCATTGTCAACATCCAATTAAACTATAATCAGACTAATTTAATCATAAATTGTAATCTCCAACTCGGAGTTTTTACAAGCATATAACTAAACTTTAAGACAATAAATGATTACTCCCCTTTGAAGCCCACGATGAACTCAAGTCATTACTACATCTTCAAGAGGGTCGGAAGCCTAGCCACACATAACGCCGACGATGTCCATCACTGTTAGAAATCTGACGTTAGACATGACTCCAGAGATTGATGGTGGAAGCAACTGTGAAGATGATAATCGGAGATGGAGGATGAAGGCGGTGCGGTTGAGGATCATCTGTCTGTGGTGGCTGCCGATCTGCAAAATCAAAAACAAGAAAATTGCTCAATTTTGTATTTACTCTATGTTCTCAGTGTGGCCGACCTCCTTTTAACCTAATTTAGCAATTTATTTATATAGACGAGTTCGGGCCGGGTCGCTACAGTGAGGCAAATTTTCCATTTAAAGTCAGGTATCCGCTCGTACGTTGCGACGTGTGAATAAATATGTGTCGCGACGTGCAGAGTTGGCTTGCTCGTCCCGACATGCGAATAATTATGCGTCACGATGTGTGGAAGTGACATGCTCGTTGCGACGTGTGGAAAGGACCTCACGACCTGTTGACTTTCTGATGGGTTGACTCCTTTGTTCCTATAATATAAAATAGCACTTTGCATAATCAATTGTCCTTGGAAAAATTATAGAGAAATTAACATCAAATCGTGACAATTTACTAACAAATTGCAAATTACAAGAGCTCGTTATAAGGAACCAATTCAAGCACAAAAGTCATCAATTAGGAGTCAAAGAGCGCATAAATAGTTATGAAAATGCAGCCAATTTATAATGTAAACTTGGCTCAATCATTAAGACGAAGGGAAAACTAAGATGAGTCTTACTTTCCACTTCGTCTTAGTTTCAATTTTAACCATAATTTTCTCCATGTCACAGAACATGCAATTACATTTCTATATCTGTTTTCACCATCATATTATTAGTTTGTCAAAATTTTTCCCTATAATTTTTTTATTAATAATTATCATGTTTCTTTGATAATAATAAATGTAATCAATAAATCATAATAAAGTAAACACTAATGAGGCATTGAACAAAACAAGTTTGTTTTTAATTTAAAGCCTCCACGGTGCATCTAAGTCTGACAAATCTGTAAAAAAAATTTAAAGAGTAAAAACTGTACACAAAGTAGGGCAATTTAATTATATAATATTAGAAAGTGATAAACCATTTTGGTATGGGTGAAGAAAAGTAAGACGAAGTAGCAGGAGGCAAAATGAGATAAACCAGTGAAAGTGAATGTGAGACGAAAGCAGAAGTCAAACTAAGAGTAAAGGATGAAGGGAAAACTAAGACGAGTCTTACTTTCCACTTCATCTTAGTTTAACTATAATTCTCTCCATGTCACAGAACATGCAGTTACATTTCTATATCTGTTTTCACCGTCATATTATTAGTCTGTCTCGACCACGAGACCGTGTAATTTGTAAAATGTCAAACTTTTTCCCTGTAATGTTTTTATTAATAATTATCATGTTTTTTATAATAATAAATGTAATCAATAAATCATAATAGAATAAACACTAATGAAGAATTCAACAAAACAAGTTCCTTTTTAATTTAAAGTCGCCACGGTGCATTTAAATTTGACAAATCTGTAAATTTTTTTTTTAAAGAGTGGAAACTGTGCACAAAGTAGGGCCAGTTAATTATATAATATTAGAAAGTGAACAACCATTTTGGTAAGGGCGAAGAAAAGTAAGACGAAGCAGCGAAAGGCAAAATGAGATGAAGCAGCGAAAGCGAAAGTGAGAGAAAGGCAGAAGTCAAACTAAGAGGAAGCAGAAGCCAAAGTAAGACGAAGCAGCAGAAGGCAAAATGACATGAAGCAACGAAAATGAAAGTGAGATGGAAGCAGAAGTCAAACTAAGATGAAGCGGAAACTAAGACAGAGGGGAAACTAAGACGAATTGTTGTTTCATCTTAGTTTCCACTTCGATTTGTCGTATAATTGGGCATTTATATTAACTTTTATATTGTTTAATTTGGTTTAAACATACGAAAATAGGTTATGTAAGCCAAAGATAATTGGAAATGAACAATTGAAAATAAAACTTCAAACCATACTTGAACAGGTAGAATTAAATTCTAAAGTGTCTGAAGTCATTGAAAACACATGACAATACGCAAGCCTTGGATGGCAATTCTAGCTGGTTGGTTTAACATTAAGAGTTCATGAAAATTTCAGTTTTTTCCTATTATGGCAAGTGTTTGGAGTTGATTATGCATCTGATTGTGCCATACATTCAGTACTACTGATTTGCTTATCAGTTTTTGAAGACGAACTGCTTTCAGCATCGCAGAATCTTTTTTCAAGGCATTGTCTAACTGATGAAGAAGATTCAAGAATATGGTCTGAAAATATAAAAAATCAGAATATATTAGGCAGGTGATATAAGGTGAGATTACTGGAAAGCAAATGGCAGATACAGAAATAATAAAAGACGACGTTAAAGCTGGAATGAAAATGGAGGAATAAAAAAAACTGAGATTGTTAGAAGTGTAATTTCATCATTGTTATATTGATCATCAGTTGAAGGTTGGTCTTTCTTTGCGGGTAGAAGTGAAGGCTCCTCCAGTTCATGACCATCAATTTTCTGGTAGTAAACAACAGTAAATCGTTGAGCTGCATCTGATGACTGAGTGTTTGCTGGCTTGACATGGATAAGAAATGTATCAATTTTCAATTACATGTGTAGGTTCTTTAACGGGAGATCCATGTTCTTATAATGCAAAACAAAAAATGTAGATCGTTAGTGAAATAACTACATAAAAATATTTGGGGCTGATTAAATTGGAAATGCAGATGGAAGAAGGAAGGAAGAATATAACCTGATTGGAATATTTCATAGTTTCAAGCGCGGTGAAATTTAAAAGTTTTTCAACTAGGTCGCTGAAAATCGAAGTCGTTATATCAGCACCTGCACAATAAAGTTACCGTAGTTCATAAAGATGAATGTGGGTGAAAAAATGCACAAGTCACATGTAACTAAAAAATAATATGAAATTTTCAAAATTTACATGCAAGGAATAAACAATAAATGCAAGATTGGAAATAGAAGGGAGAAACCTTGGTTCAGCTATTAGTTTTTCTCCACAATAATTACAAGTGAATAGAACTCCATATGCAGCAACTGTCGAGCAAAAGCATTTCTTGCATGCTATATACTAGAATTTTTGTAAAATGTGTTGGAAGGAAATTTTAGCTTGAATCCATGATATCTAGGGAAAAATCGAGAAGAAGATTTAGAGGAACAAGTTTTAAATTAAATATTGAAGAGGAATATGTAAATGTAATTACCTTGAGGGTAGAATTTAGAAACATGATCTTGGTGATTTTTTAGGGAGATGCAAAAGATATATAAGGATTATATTTGAAGTAAGCTTGTTCATTAACGAGGTTTTTGATTTCTTTATTATTTCATTGTGCCCTGTAACATAATAATTAGATAGATGAAAATATACAAAATTTAAAGAACTCCTATATAATTTGTAACAAAAAATTTGAAACGCTGTATGTAACATAGTGGATTATCAATTTTTAAGATCTGTAACTTCTTATATTGGTGGGTTAACGAGGATTGCTGAGTCGAATCATGTTCATAATGCAACAACTAACATTTGAAAATGTAAGTTTAAGGTAGAATAAAAAGGGACATAGGACAATGTAATATTATGAGGAATGAAAAAATACCGTTATAGAAATTCACTTTGAGCCTTGTGCAGACAATGATTAGATGAGAGTGAAGTGAGTCTGCAATTTGTTGGCCCTTGTTGTCAATAAAAGAATTCCACAGTGACAGTATGACTGTTTGTTGTCTAATAAAAAAACAAGAGATGTTAGAAAAATGTTAATTTTTTTAAACTTTAACGAAAAATATTAACAAAGACAGAGAGTGAAAATTACTCTTTGTTGGTGACAACAAATTTGTGTACAATTGAAGCTCTTCCATCTCTGATGATATCTATTTTATTTAAGACTTCAATAACGATGGTTAAAATATCTATCACGTGTTAAAGACGAACGTAATTAGTAATGGAAATTTTTTTTGACACTGTATTAAGAAATATATTAAGCACCTAACCAACTGTTTTTTGCTTATCGTCAACAGAATCCATGAAGTTTTTGAAAGGTGTGAAGTTGAATTTGAAAGGGATGATTGCATCGATTTCTGTTACAGACTCGATGACAGTGCGACTTGTAATAATCCACAATATTTTCAAATTTTTGGTTTGGTATTGAAGCGGAATCGATTCACGATCACATTACAAATGATATATTTCTTACATGGTTGTAAAATGCTGCCAATTCTTTGGATATCATTGTTTAATGTGATACCCTCAACTTGTGATCCCTATAAGTTATAAAGAATTAATGATAGGTAAGTTTATAAAATGTAAACGAAAGAAAGCGTAATTGATATACCTGAGAATAGCAGAAGATAAACTTTTGTCTTTTAGATGGTGTAGTAGGTGAAGCGATGATATGTTGTTTTTCTTGCACTATTACTTCACAAGACCATGACTACGCTCCAGGAAAAATATCCTTGATCAATAAACGATTTTCCATGTTGAAAGAATATGTTAAATGGTCAAGTGAAGAGAAATAATTATTCATATGAAATTTAATAACGTAAAGTGAGAAAAAAAACAAGTCATATACCTTTGACGAAATTTAATGTTTTATAATTTGTCCAACTGAAAAATTTCATGGAAAACAATCTTTCTTGTTTTTCTTATCGAAGTCTGAAGATTCAAAAGTCCCAGGAATAATAAGAACTTTAACTGATTCAGGAGTTCAAGCTCTTGGCAGAGTGACATATAATTGTCCATGTGAGAATACAGGTTGACGAAGATAAATTCCTACATGATCAAGTGTTTGACCATGGGATTTGTTTATCGTCATTGCAAAACACAGACGAATTGGAAATTGTGTTCTAATGAAAGGAATTCCATTTTTTTCATCCTCTGAAGATGGCAAAGGAATTTTAGCTATAAAAATTAATTTTCCTTTGTGAGGTCTAAAAACAATTTCAGCTGAAATTGTATGAGCTTTTAGTTGTTTGCATATGAACCTTGTTCCATTGAATAATCCCTCAGTTGGATTTAAATTTTTTAGAAGCATAATTAGAGAGCCTTCTTTTATTAAAAGCTTATGTGGAGGTAGGCCTTTAGGATTTAAAGAATTGAGAAAATCTTGATAATCAGCTTGATGTCTTCGATCAATTGTCTTGTCAAAACTCACATATGAACGGATATTTCTTGGTAATTTTTGAATCATGATGTCATTAATTTCATCAACACAACTATTTGTTGGACATAGCACGCATCCGTTTATCATCTGATATAGGTCGGATGAATATAAGCTTAGGTCAGGGAAGACGTTTTCCAATAACCTAGTGAGGATAATTGTATATTAGAAAAGTGTAATAGGATTTCCAAAAAAAGGATAGTAATTTATTTAATGAAAAAAGTGCTAACTTATTAAGAGATTCGTCCTTGTTGTCATAAGGAATAATTAGTTCATTTGGTAAGCATATCTGATCTTATTCATCCGTTGGCTCAGTGCCTTCTCCAACGCGCAATAAGAAATTACAAAAAAATTGGATTTGAGATAGCCCTCATATTTGTCGTTAAAGAGAATTTAGAGATGTGCAGCCAAAGATGTGAATTTAGAAGACTTGAATCAATGAGTTGTTTTTTTGTTGCTTAATGAATAACTGGCAATGTTTGATGAAAGTTGCCACCAAATACAACAATTTTACCTCCAAAAGGCTGATCAGACTCCATTATATCTTGAAGTAAGCTGTGAAATTGTAATACCCGGTACACCGAAATAAATCAATATTTGAGACTGATGTCAATAAAACAAGAGAAGTGAATAATAATTTTAGTGACATCAAATGAATGATGTATGATATTTTTCGGTGGTCACAGGAAATTGTCCGGGCAGATGTTTAAAAACCATATCAAGGATGGCATTTTTGTAAATAAGTGGACTTATGGCATATAAAAGGGTTTAGGTGGATAATAAGACAAAAACATTGTCTTCTTCTTCTCTCTAACTCACGAAAACCTCCATGGGATTGGCTCTCAAGATTTTTCAACTTTTGTAACAAGAAAAGGAAGGAGATTCAAGCCATTTGGGTGGTATAAAAAGGTAAACCTCCACTCCAATGCTTAGATCTATAGATTAAAGCTTGGTTTTTCTCTTCTTTTATGAAACCCATTTGATGGAATGTATGAGTTTAATGATTTGGATGATGGATCTTTGTTCTTTGATGTCTAATGACACTTATATATGAAGAGATTTCGTTTTTATGGTGATTTGGGGGGTTAAACCAAAACCTAGGGTTTTAAAGGTTAAGCTATCATGGAGACAGATTCGTGGCTCTCTTTGTAAATTTTTGTTTAGCTGTTTAACGTATGAATCTGGAGAAACTCAAAACATAGAAGTTGTAGATATAGATGTATACTATCTTCATGAATTTTTCCACTATTTTAGGGTGATTCAAATAAGAGTAATAGGCCTTGAATTGATACTAGTTCAGAATAATAACGAGATTAAAACGAGAATTGAAAGTTAATTGCTTGAGGACTTCAAAGTTAGAATTGGATGATGAGTTCTTCTTACTAAATGCTACAAAATATGTTCTATAAGTGATGTAGAAAGGGAATTTGAATTGGATGAGTATTCTGTTAGATATGGCTGAATAAGTGAAGGTTGTTACTAACGTTAGTGA
>JANKYE010000009.1:15279175-15290340 GCA_032467995.1 Erythroxylum dillonii | reverse complement strand
ATTCTTACTAGGGTTCTAAGAGACAGGTTCTCTTAGGGTTCTTTTCATCGACCAACATTCTTCTAACCTCCCATTTTTTCTTTGTGTTCTGTTTCCATCTTTTCAATTTTGTTTCTTGTGATTCGGTGCATGTGTTTGATTCTGGCCATTCCTAAGCATAGCTTCATCTTGTTGAAGGTTCTTTAGGACAAGTTCCTATTGGGTCTCCCATCAACTTCAAGAAGTTTTGTTGGTCAAGCTTAGGGAAAAGCTCAGGGAGACGCCTAAGTGTGTGTGCACACTAGAGGCATCAAACCAAGAGGGCTAACACTTAGCCAATTTTCATAAGAACAGGTCTAATCAATGGGCTTAGGCTTATTTTATCTTGTAAAGGGCATGTGGACTTCTTTTGGGCTTTGTCATTGGCTGATTTATGTTAAATGTGCATGTGCTTCATTAAAAAAAGTCATATGCATGTTTTATTTTAAAGAACCAAGCGTGTAGGCCTAGTTTAAAAAACCCAATTTGCCCCTTTTAAGTTAGCCTTCTATTTTTCTTATTTCCTTATCCTATTTGGACTAAGATTAGTCAATTTTAATTAGTTTTGAAGCCCAAATCAGCGTGGGATTTGTTCTTAGAAAGATTTGTTTCAAGAAAGCCTTTCTTGATATTTTGGGCTTCCTTTAGGGTTTTTAGGTTATCTTTGTTAGGGTTTGTATTGCACAAGGGTATTTAAACCCTTGCTTTATACATAAACTTCAGATTAGATGTTAATAAAAAATTGGAAAGCATTCTTCAAAAGAGAATTCAGATTCTTGCTTGTTTTACCTTAAGGATTGATTCAACTTATCAAGTAAGTTCTAACGTGTAGCGTTAATTCATTTCTTGCAATCTTTATACTCTTTGTTACCAATTCCTTGCTGTTTTGGGGGTGAAGGGTCTTGTTATATTGATTGAATTTAGGTTTGGGAACAATCATTGAAATGGAGGTGATCTAGACATTGACTCTAGGTTGTTGCCGTATCAACATGTATTTTCTCAAAGGAGGTCTGATATGAGATCAGGAATCTGTATAGTACATTAGAAATCTCAAACCAATTGACCAAGATAGTACAATGGATATAGAATAGTCAACTTTTCAGGTCTAAAAAATCTACTCTAACAATAGCTTTGTAGGAAGTTTTTTAAAATATCTAGAAGGAAAGGAGCTATTAGAGGTTTAAAGGGAACAATTTCTCATATGGAATCTAGGCTAATTAAGCGACTACAGCTAAGCAATCGGATGGTGACTTAAACAATGAAGTGAAAGAATTAAAAAACATAGATCTTCTACTTGATTCCTTAGTTAAAGTGCAGGAAAGTCCCTCAAAGTCCCTCATGACTCGCATGATCTAGGGTTATCGCCAGATTATAATCCTATTTATAGTTTGTAGAAAACAATTTGTTATGAGTAGGCCTAATGAGGCAAAATTGAGCATCACATGGTTTGATGAACGAGTCTTATTGCTTTGTATTTTAAAACTTCGTAACTGGATGGTTTACTTATTCCATTAATGAATTTTATTCAATTTTTCAAAAAAATCATGCCTATAGTCCAAAATGGTATGATCTTTAACAAACTTCCTAAAGCCTCATTATAATGTGCCTAGAAATCAAACAAATATTAAACACCAAGGACAAACTAAAGTTTGTTAGTAAAAGAGAGCCATGAAAATATGAAAGAGGGAAAAGTGTGAGAATTTAAGAGTGAAAAAATGCCTAGTATAAAAAAATGCTTAAAAGAGATTCAACCAAAAGAGAAAACAATGAGCAGGTGAAGACATACTAGTGATTAGACTCAAGCTTGACCTAACTTGACTTAAAGTTAACAAGCAAAATTTAAATGAATCAAGTTTAATGTCACATTTGAATTTAAAATTTAAAAGTTCTAATTTTCAAATCAGACCTTGAGGTTGTAAAATCTATGTTGAATATGACTTAAATTCAATATTTTTAGTTTAAAATATTAAAAAATTCAAAACTAGGTCAAATTTTAACTAAATTTAAACTCAATTAAAAATTTTAATTTAAGCTCAAATTTTATAAATCCTAGCCTTACTTAGGCCATTGCAATGTATAGTAAGATATTCCTCTATACTTGTAAATAAGTTTTGAGTGGCTTAGTTAAAGCAAAGTTATCATCAAGTAATTATAAATAATTTTATTGTCATTATTATTTATTATTATGAAAAGTAAATAATAATTAAATAATAATTATTACCAGTGCCATAAATTATAAGATTTGGAATTTTAGTCCCAACTTAGGGTTTCATTGACATGTGTGCTCTTTCAAGGGCAAATAAACATATGCATATCCGCATCTACGGATGAAGTAGAGACCAGTTTATTTTATTTAGTAAAATATTTTATTTGGTAAAAAATTTCAATTTCAAATTTCAAATCCACGCTCCCAACGGTCATATGATCTAGGGTTTTGACCGAAGCTCTTACACAGCAATTGATATTTGATAGTCATTAGCTGTATAAATGAAGCTCGCCACGCCTCACTCCTTCCACTTCCAGTAGTAGCGTATAACCGCCACAAAATACACTCTAACCTAATAGGGCATTTCCAAATCAAACTCATGGATTTCCATTTTCTTTCAAGGAGAGAGCTCCAAGCTCTTTGCAAGAAAAACAAGATTCCAGCAAACTTAACCAATGTCGCCATGGCCGATGCTCTTCAAGCTCTTCAACTGGTAATCTTTTCTTCCCTTCTCGTGGCTTTAGAAATCACTTGATATGGGAACATGTTTCCTGGGTCGGAAAGGATAGTTGAAAAAAAAAAAAAAACCGAATCTGGGTCTTCACTGTCGCCTTCCAACAGACAGATGTTATTTTGAGAATGGAGTAATTGTAAGGTTTCATTTCCTATCTGCACGCATTTCATTAAATGTGGAACTTGGATCTATTAATTTGATCCTATGTGTGATGCATTTGCTTCCGTCTTACATCTTTATCGTTGAGAAAATTGTTGAAATAAAAAGACGATCAATAAAAATTCAAATAAAGTAATCTATGGTAGTGTTCACATAATTGGACTGTTTTTTCGGATTTCGCACTATTTAGGCTTAATTTCCATACGCACACTCGGATGGTGAATTATGTCTTTGATTTTTCTAGTAAAACTTCTATTTTGAATCTATTTGGTAAACCAGGAAAAAATCAATTGTTGTATTCAGTAGAAGAACATGTTTGATCAATAAGTAGCTCTAATCATTCAATACGTTTGTTCTTTTCTAAAATCATATTGTCGTATTCAGTAGAAGAATATGTTTGATCAATAAGTAGCTCTAATCATTCAATTCGTTTGTTCTTTTCCTATTAGGTGGAAGGAATCGATGAAATTATCCTTGCGTCCCAGTCCAGTACCCTACTATCCCCAAAGAAAACTATTCCTGGATCGTCAGATACCACTCTAACTGCTTGCAGAACTTCAGTACGAAAAAAGCCTACTAGTATTGTCTCAGAAAGCCCCCAATTGTTGAATCATACGCGCCGGACAACAAGAAGATATGTTGCTGAAGAGGCCAATGAAGAAATCCGAAATTTGGACTTGCTTCAGAATTCAGCAATATCCACCACCAGGAGAAAAGCAACAGCAGCTTCAGCTAAGAAGAAAATCGAATCTCAAGTGTCTGAAAATGAAAGTGAAGATAAACCAGCTCCTCTGGGAAACATTAATGTACCAGAAGCCCCAGCAATGGAGAGCTGCCAGAGTAGGGTCCAGGGAGCTTCAAGTCGGACCAAAATCCAAGCACAGAAGGAAGAAAAATCAGTTCAGAGAGTGTATAGTACAAGGCGATCTGTGAGATTATTGGAGCAGAGCATGGAAAAGCTAAACTTAAAAGAAGAACCTTGCGTTGAGCATATAACGATTGATGGGTTCTGCAATGAAACTCAGGAAGTTAAAGAAGTGATCGACATATCTGGTATGTTTCTTAGCTATGTCCATATAACAGTAAGTTTATGCTGCTGTTCTCCACATCAATGTACATTGAGAGGATATTGGACATCAATCGTATCATCTTTTCTGAACAGTATCCTGCATTTTATTAATTGAAGTATGAGATTGGACCGGTTTTCAATCTCATCTAAAAATCTTCTTAAAATGAACTCAGTATTTTAAATTTTCATAAAGGATTGAACTTCTACATGGAAATGTCTTAGCTTGTTGGTCTTCAAATTTTCACATGGTTACCATGTTATGTAGGAATTGATTTGTTGACATCTTCAGAAGAGAGTTTGCAGAATCTGAATGACTTAAAAGTTCTGCCATCACTGGATAATGTTTATGATGTGAATTTGGACATAATGAAAGGCAAGAAACAGGATTTAATTTCAATGTTGGATGAAGAACATGAAGAAAGTGACGAGAGTTCAATTCAAAATGTTGTTGAAGCTGGAAACGTGGAGAATCTTGATTTTGCCCCTGCGAGTTGTATGTTTCTTTATTGTCTATTTTACTGATATCTAACAAATTTTAATCTGAACTTCAAAATTCATTGTGTTTTTGTTAATTTATGTTGCAATGAAATTTCTGAACCAACTGTTGTTTTGCAGCACTTGACATGCCAGAAAGAGAAAATGAGTTTGCAGGTTGGAACTCTGAAGCTCAAAAAGATGAGGAGGGAACCGAGGATCCTGAGGTTGCGAAGCTTTCCAATTACAGGTTAGGATCTCACGTGGAGTCCCAGGACAAGAACTCAGTTAACATTGCAGATGAGATGTTTAGCAAGGCTCTGGAGTTCAGTTATGTTGGGCACCATTTTCCATTACATGAGACTATGAACATGGGAAATGTTGAAGAATCAATAATAACAAATACTTTGAGCATAAGGGCATGTGACGAGAATGAAATAACAGTAACAGTCGAGAAAAGTGATCTGCCTCTTGGAAATTTTTTTCATGAGCAGCCAGAAATCAGAAACGAGACTAAGATTCCTGGGATAGTCTTTAAGAATGAAAGTTGCAAGGGAGTAGCAGAAAACTTAGTGCTATCTCCGTCTTATGCCACCAGTGGGTCATCAGATCAATCCCAGAAGAAGGAAGTCCTGGAAGAACTTTTGGATATTGAGTATGAGAGCCTCTGTAAGCAAATTAGTCCTTGCAAACAACTAGATTCTGCTGGCAGAGTCACTGGTGATTTCTCGCCGTTTGTAGCTGCTACACTTCAGAATCTGTTTCCTTGTCCAGTAGTTTTGACAACAGGTAAGTCAGCCAAGAAGCAGACAACAATTGAGAAGATTGTTCATGATTCAGATATTAACAAGGAGGACGTCAGCAATGGCTGGAAGACAGATCCTAACGTAGAGAAAGCAAATAAAAATGAGAAGACACTGGATGAAATGAGTCTGAGGCAGCTGACCAAGATGCTGAAAGAAAAACTACAGATTGCCAACAAGAAGAATGAAGACAAAGATATTAAGGTTCAACGCCAGTGTTCATTTTTCTTTTAGTAATCACATCTTAATTTTTTTCTGGTGGACATAGTTCACATTGTGCTACTAATAACTTGTTTACTTTAACAGCAAGTGGAGAAGAGGTCGGCCTTGCAGACTTTGGCAGAGAATTGTATGCCTGCGCCGCACCAGAAAGGCAGGAACTAAATAATTAAAAGGTTCAAAAGGGCAATAACCACTTTCCACTGTGGTCATTTCTAAATAACAACGGGATTCAATTGAGGGATTCGAACTTTGGAGGTCCACGACTCCCGAACTTTTGTTCGTATATTAATGAGGAAGCAATATGCCAATTTCATTTATTGTCAATTTTGTTGATGATGAATTTGGAGAATTGCAATAAAATGATTGTCATTCAACGTAAAATTTGAGAAACAATATTTTAAAAAAATTATATTTGACAATTAGCAAGAATAATAATTTAAAATTTTAATGAAATAATATTTCACTAATGCAATTTTTGTAGTTCGAGATATATTTTGAAGATATTCAATACAATTTGGTTTAAATAAATAGTAAATTTATAATCTATGAGATTGTCTTTATTGTTAGATATTGTATTTAAATTTAAAGTAAATATATACTTTTAATAAATGTTCTTAATTATTTTATTAGGAAAAACAATTTTCTTTACAGATTCTCTTTTTAAATTTATTGAAATTAGGATCAAGTGATAACTCTTTTTTAATCTTTAATTATATCATTATAATCAATATCAAGAACATTATATATATTATGTTCTCCATGAGTATGTAATAGAGGTATTATGAAATTCACAAAACAAAATCCAGTAGAATATCTAAAGTTCATCCTCATATATATAAACAACATAAATAAGATTATTGTCCAAAAAAATTTTTTTTTTTTTTGTTGTGAGAACATTCAAAGTACTTTGACTATGTTCATAACCTAGTAAAGAAAAAACACTTTCACTAAGTATTTTAACATGTTTTTTCCAAACAATTTCTACCATTTATTTATTAAGTGCTCTTCGAAAACTTATTAAGTGTTTATTTATCACTAATTTTTGAAGCACTTGTTTACGATCACAATTATAGTAGAAAATGTGTTTGTTCTATTGCTCTCCATATAATGGATTTCTAATCAAAACTATTTTACGAATCCTCCAAGTCACTTTAATATATGTGACCCATTAGGTTACAGGTTATGTTAGCCACTTGGATTAACATTTAATCCAAGCAAGTCATGAGTTTCATTTAGTAACACATCATGACCCCCAATTGATCAGAAAGTATTTGATTTGACGAACAAACTCGTGCTCGTCATGAACCATCTCACGAACTCTCCTATAGATAATTGCTGTGCAATTCTTCATTTCACCATGCTATGCCCCACTTGATTATGAGTATGGGCAAGTGATATTAGTTCTTGTCTTGGGACTCATTACTCTATATTTCAATGAAGACATTCTTCATGACACATGTACTAGATTTTCAAGTAATGACCCCGATAAAAGGTCGTGGGTATCATCTTCTGCTATCACATAAGTGGTGGATCCTTTATTGACTACTCAATTACCTTCAAATATCTTAAGCTGTACCCGATCACCACACTATAAGCGACCTTTGCAAGGCAACAAGGAATGGAGTCAAAACACATAATCAATACATAAGATATCCTTGAGTACCTTAAGTCTAAGGATACTTACACCATTGCTATGATGAGATTATCACTGATATTAAAATAAGACATCCATGTGATGATCTCATGATAGGTCATCCAATGTACTCACTACCTCTAGTAAGCATCCATATCTCAACTCTAAATATCTCATGTTTACAATTTTTGAGATCCACTGCTTAACTAAATTAAGGAGTTTGACATGTGCTAGTCTATCCGGATTGACGATGTCCAGTCTTATTAATCTTATAACTATGGATAATTTAGATACTGACATAAATGCACATGATAATCTCAACAGTATGGTCACGTCATTATTTCCTTCATACTATGTGATATATCATTGACTTCATTAATTTACTTCCAAAACTATATTATGCACAAAAATTTACATTAATGTCTAACAATGCATTTAACTAAATAATAAGTTTATAATATAGGAGACTGTCTTTATTGTTAGATATTGCTTTTAAATTTAAAGTAAATATATACTTTTAATAAATGTTCTTAATTATTTTGTTAGGAAAAACATTTTTTCTTTACAAATTCTCTTTTTAAATTTATTGAAATTAAGATCAAGCGGTAACTCTTTTTTTAATATTTAATTATATCATTATAATTAATATCAAGAACATCATATATTATGTTCTTCATGAATATGTAATAGAGGTATTATGAAATTAACAAAAATAAATCCAGTTCATCTTCATATATAAACAACACAAATAAGATTTTTGTCCATAAAATTTCTTTTTCTTTGTGTGAGAACATTCAAAGTACTTCGATTATGTTCATAACATAGTAAAAAAAAGAAAACATTTTCACTGAGTATTTTAACACGATGTTTTCAAATAATTTCAACCATTCATTTAAATAATATTTTTGCATCCAAATACATTCAAAGCTGCCTTGGTCCTTGTAGTGTGATTGATTTGTTGTCTGCTCTCTCCTAAAACGACGCCTCACCCTCCAGTTAAGCCTGCGTGTCTACCTTGGGCGACGTCGTCCTCCACTTGCCTTTAGCCAATGAATTTTTGCTCTCATTCAACGCTGCGTTTGGCTTATTGATTGGACAAATTACATGAGCTGCTTTCCACTGATTTTTTTGGCTTCTTACGCCTGCGGCCTTCTTTACATGTGACAATTTAAATGCTCCTCTTGTCTCTGCCTTCCAAAACAACGCCTCATGGTCATGCCTTTTCAATTAAAATGTCACCTCCAGTCGATTCAAATTCTCTTGTTTCGTAATAATTTAATTTGCCCTTCTCATTTTCCTCTTGCGCATTGCTCCTTTATTTTCCATTTTCTTGCCTTTAATTATTTTTTTCTTCTTCTTCCTCCATAAAGACAAGCAATAATAAATCTTCGGAAAATATCTCAAATGGGATACTTTTGACTCATTTTAATTTCTTTTGCTCCCAAATTGTACCTAAAATTAAATATGAATTAAAGTGAGTATCTTAAGCATTTTTGTACCATTAATCGCTAAATGTAAATAATTAAAAATATCAACAATTAAGCACATATCAATTTCCCCCACACTTAGCTTTTGACTATCCTTGGGCAAAACATTAAAATTAAGCTTATTGATCCAAAACATCAACTCAATTTTCATAATTTTCCAAGACTATATAATCATAAACAAAGATGAGTGACTTTCAAAAATCATAGCAAGAAATCAACATTCCAAGCTTTCACTCATGATCAACCAACATTCACTATCTTCAAAAACAGAGCAATCTAATAGTAGACTTGGACAATGTGTTTAAATAAAATATATCAAAGGGTACACTCAACACTATTCATAATCATGTCAAACCACAACTTTGCATATCATTTCATTTCTCTACCACTAATGTTCACATGCAAAATCATGAATCAAAGGACTTTTCAAGGTTGTAATGTGAGCAAGGGTAAGGTGAGGTATATTTAGGTCAAGTAGCATGAAAGTCATCAAGGCTAGTGAAACAAAAGTAACACTCAATCAAAAATTGGGTACCGTCAGCTATGACAAATGCAACATTTCTATTTCACAACCCCATTCAGCTCTTACACACAAACCACATGAAGCATAAATCAATCCGAAGGAATCACTCATACAATTTATACCAATGGAATCCTAAGAAGGAACCTTCCAAGTCAACCTTAACCTCATATTCAACATACTCAAATAACTCAAATATTACAACTCTAGGAAGATGCATGAATCATAAACAACTTTTCAACACATATGCAATTCTTCCTTCATAAATTTATTGTAAACAATTTTTTTTCTTTTTCTTTTTTTCTTTCCTTTTTCCTTTTTCTTTTTTTCTTTTTCTTTTCCTTGTATAAATTAAAATAAACTACATCAACATGAGAATTTCAATCATAAGACATAAAATAACTTCCCAAAATTATAACCAATCCCTCACATATGTAAACCCCCACACTTAGAATTTTGCATATCCACAAACTCAACAATCACAAATGTTCCACTAGCTTTATGACTTGGGTAGGACATTTGGTTAAGTTTAAAAGCATAAAATGTGGTTTATACAAAAAGAAAGGTTAAAGCTCAAAGGGGTTTATCAAGGGAAAAATAATGTCAATAGGGTAGGTTATTTGGCCAATGTAGCTTATGAAAAACAAAGAATGCCTAATCATATCCACGTTAATGCATATGATAAAATGTGGTCTTGAATAGAAATTCAACGCAAAATCGGGACGTACATGTCATGAAGGTCACACATTATCAAAAAGTAATGAGACTGATATGGATGTGTCAGTCATACAAGGCTCAAAATCTCACCGGCTTTGTCTACCATTAGTCATTACTCTTTCAAAGATAATGAATATCAACCAATCACAAGAGCAAAAGTACATGTTAAAGTTGATATGAAATTTTCTAGTCAATCACACTCCAATCATGATAATATAATCCCAGAAGCAATAGAAAATAAGAAAATGTTCGTTTCATTTGTTTTATTCTTTCTCTCATTTTGATTGAAAATTTAAAAACAGGTAAAACAAACAGATTCAAAAACACACATGCATAAAAAAAAGTAATGCGGAAATATAAAAGAAAAGAAATTTACTTCCCTTGGGTTGCCTCCCAAGAAGCGCCTTTGTTTAGGGTCGCTGGCTCGACTCTTTTTTCTCCTCATGTGACAAAATTGTGGTCTTCGGGTGTCACATGTGGCTCCTTCACGTGAGGTAATTCCAGATAGGGCCTTAGTCGATTGTCATCCTCCTTCAGTGTCTTCCCTATTCTCAGCTTCTCAATCCTGTCTGAGTTCATACATTCTGGAAATATTTTGAACGTCTCCTCACCTTTATGTTCTTCATTTAATTCCTCTAATCTGTAATGTAAAGGTAAAGAGTTAGTCTAAAACATAATTATGGACTCAGTACTTACCTCCTAGCTAAAACATGTGTCCTTTTCAGCTTCGAGCTCCTTCTCTACTTCTTCGACCCAAGCAATTCGTTGATAATTGATCTCAAAATTCTCAAGCTCCTAATCACTTTGCAAATTTTCCTTATAGACTTCAATCGGGTACATCTCAGGTTGATACTACCCGATTGATACGGCTGCTCCTGTTCACCTTACGCTTCTAGGCGATTAAGCCTTACCGCCATTTGACCCAATTGGTAATCTGTGCCCTGTTGGCTTAATATCATCTCCTCTTGGCTTGTTTTTATTTGTTGAAGATCCTGGTGCATTTGCAAGTTGAGAGTAATAAGTTTGTTAAAAATTTCTTCTAAAGATGCACTTGAACCAAGTTGGCTCTCCGGATTTTGGGACCAAGTGTTTTCTGGAAATTACCCTCCATCCTTCTGGAATTGTAAAGTATTCTCCTTCAATTGCAACATCAATTCTTCCAGAGATGGACCGGTGTTGTGATAGGAAGCTTCTGGTCTGTATGAGAATTGTTGTGCGTCTTGCAAACCATCATGGAAGTAATTCTGCTGATTATTCCATCCATAGCAAAAGTTAGGTTGATCAGTCCAAACATTGTTATAGGATTGAGAATATGAATTATAAAAGAAATTACTTCCATCCAT
>JANKYE010000009.1:15200187-15215626 GCA_032467995.1 Erythroxylum dillonii | reverse complement strand
AATTCATCCTACTTATCACTTCAATTTTCGGTTGCCCTTAAGAAACAAGTAAAAAATCAACTTTTCATGCTTTAACCCATGCAAAACCGTGGGAGGGAGAGAAGGAAACAATCAATGAAGGCTAGGTGTCACAATTTCACTAGTCAAAGTGTTAAAGAAAAGTCAAAGAAAACAACTCCTACACTTTAATCAATTTAATCCAAAAACAATTAAACCTCCACCCAATTTCGGTTCCTACACAATTTAAGGGTCCCTTTATGGGTCACACAAATATATGCAATAGTTTAATCCCAAATAACAGCAGACAATCAACCGGTTCGCCACTTGGCGATTTTTTTCCGGTCCGGGAATTTTCTCCGGAAAATTCCAGAAAAATTCCTTAAAATCCCTTAAAATATAAAACACATTCTAGATCAGTCAAAATAATTTTTCAAACCCAATAACCATGTTAATCAAAATAAAATTGCCTTAGGCCCAATTACCGGAAATTATCATGAATGCATGTACAGTGATTGCATATGCACAAATGTTACTGTGTACCAATCCTATTATGCATAAACAGCCCTAAGTCATTCCAATCCATCTCGTCCTATGTCAAATTTAGTATTTTACCCTTCCAGTAGGGGGTGAGATGTTACATATAGTTCATCCCCTGTTTAGACAATGGTTCCGAAGAGATTCATTCAAGAATTTTCTTTATATTACGTGAAGGAAAGGAGTGTTAGAGAGAGAAAAGGAAAGAGTGTAGTCCTTAATTTTCCCCAAATAATAAGATAGAGGCCTATGACTACGAATGTAAGATCAACTCAATGAGTCACTCACTTGCAAAATCACGAAACATGCCCAGCTAAACGACCCAATGGTGATCATCAAAGTGCCTTTGATTGAGTTATGGAGATTTGTCTCTCCAATATGGCTTCCTGCATACTGTTTTCCTCTAGTCCAGAATAAATCAATCAGTGGACCTCTTATTAACATCATAATCATAGCTCCTGCAACTGTTTCTATAGTGGTTTTTTTCATGTTTAACTAGAATTTTAACATGAACCAGTAATTTTCTTCTATTACATTTGTATTTTAGATCTACCACTTGATAGGAATGACTTGACTTGAGTGTTTGCATGATAAAGCTAACCCACCTGTGATATATTGTGATTTAAAATGCTCAAATATTTTGCTTAATGAAAATTATCATCCTAAGCTATTTGATTTCAAGTTGGAAAAATTGGGTCCTGTTGGAGACAAGACCCATGTTTCCCCTAGAGTTATAAGAACTTATAGATATTGTGCACCTGAATATGTAATGATGGGTCAACTTACACTAAAATCAGATGTATACAATTTTGGTGTTGTGCTTTTTGAAATTATTACTAGGCGAAAAGCTATTGACAATTCCAGAGGACAATGAGTTGCATAGTCTTGTTGTATAGGTATATTCTGATTTGACATAGTTGTAGCTGATCATGGGGCAATTGCCAACTTTTTGCCTATAGGGATAATTGCTGATTTATAAAGGTTGCTGAAGAGGTGTTATTGCATTGTATATTTGCAATTTCATGCCACTATTTACGTTATGGAGTCCAACTGTTGCAATTGCAGTTTAAGTGTTTGAAACATAGCAACTTTAACAATGTAGGTAGTTTTCCTTGAATCTTGTCTGATGCTGTTAAAATGACATAGGCTCGACGTTTGTTCAAAATAGACAGAAGTTTGCCCAAATCTTGATTATGACTTTTTATTTACCTAACAATGAAAGCCATTACAAAGGTAATGGCTAGAAGAATATTGACACAACAACTACAAATGTTGTTGTTATATCCTTCATTCTTAGAAAACACAAGAAAATGTTAAGCTAGGTGAGCATATAGGAATGGAAGATAAGAGAATCTCCACCTATCAAGTCTACGTATTTGTAATTTGAAGATGGGGCCTACCTCACACCAATTTCCACGTCAAAACTGAGAAGAATTCCCATTCCTAATCGTACATTTTATCTCTGGTTCACATTTTATGTATCAAGTTCATAAGTTGATTCAATCTTGGAGCAGTTTGTTTTGGTTTTCAAAATTAAAAAATTTTCTTCTTTTAAGAAATATAACTTCAACCAACTAGACTTTGGCTTGTAAAGAGTTTGAATACTTTTGACTAGGATATTAAAACTGACATTGGTGATACATAGTTCAATCCACTGTATTGAGTCATAGGCTTTTTGGAAGTCAACTTTTATGTACAATTCTTACTACTTCTCTTCCTAAAAAAGTTTTTAGTAATTCCTGCACTAAATGAATGTTCTTCTCCTTATTTGATAGTTCCTTCTTTATTATTTCCTTGGTAAGGAAGACTAAGGAAGTGACATTAAAGGTGAACCCAAAGTGTTAGATTAAAAACCAACTACTTCTTTCATAAATGTAACACCAATGAAGGGTTTTGATCTCTTAAAACGTAAAGCAAAATTCATCATCTTTAGTTCTCACTTAATGCTTAGCTCTTCCAACTTGAAATTATCCAAAAAGCAAGAACCAAAGTTCATGAGCATGTACATTGTCATATAATCCATTCCTTAATATATAAAGAAGCCATACCACTAGTGCATTAAACATACAAGCATTCGATTCATTTTTCACATTAGGAGATATGGAATTTGTTTTCTCTTATTATCTTAAGACTTGATCTTATAATATTCACTTTATAGGATTGCATTTCTTGATAGTGATCTTCATCTTAATCCTATTTCTCTATTACCTTTGCTTATTATTTTTTTCTCTTTTCCACTGCTATTACCTAACTTTTCAACATGTCCGATCTATATATTGGACTATTATTTTCTGTATTTTTAATTTATATCAACATGGCTCTCCCTCCTACTAGTTAACAATGGAATAAACAAGCAAATTTTGATACTTCAACAAGCAACAAATAATATAATGGTTTTCTTATTTGCTATCCATTATGTTATGTATTGTTTGTACCTTCAATATAAGGTCTATGAAATTAAAAAGAAGAAGAAAAAAAGAATTGATAGAATGAGATGGATGTTTAGATTGACCATGGATTGTGATAATGTTTGCATTAGTGAACTCCGCATGGATAGAGCAACCTTTAGGATATTGTGTGATATGGTAAGAGATTTCAGGTGTTTAAAAGACACTAGGAACACATCCGTAGAAGAGGTTGTAGGAATGTTCATATACACCTTAACTCACCATAAAAAGAGTAGGACAATAAGCCTACTTTTCCTCTGTAGTAAAGAAACTGTGAGTCAGAAATTTCATCAAGTTCTTAACATAATTATAAGATTGCATCATATTTTGCTCAAGAAGATGGAGCTTATTACTCAAGATTGTCAAGATGGGAGATGGAAAAGTTTTCAGGTAGTTTAACATTAAAATTAACCTATAACATTAATATCATAACTTTTTTGAGATAAATCACCTTTTAGTTTAATTTGTAAGGATGCCTAGGAGCCTTAGATGGGATACTAATTAAAGTTACACCTCCGAATCACGATAAGCGCCCATATTACACAAGAAAAGGATTATTTCAACAAATTTTTTAGGTGTTTGTCACCCGACAGCGCATCGTAACGTTAATTAAAATTAAATTAACTAGACTACTACTTTAGAGTGGTGGGTCTAGGTCGATCCTACAAAGAGTGCATGTAAAGTTTTTGAAATAAAAATAACCGGTGCTTACAATAAACCGGAGGTTTTTGATTTTTGAAAAGAAAAAAAAATAAAAATAAAATAAAACTAACTAATAAAAACAAATTAAAGAAAACAAGCAAAAATAATAAAAATGGGAAATTTGGTAGGGACACGGTTCTTTGGTTCAATCTCGGCCTAGACCCTAATTAAGAATATTTTATTAATTTGGTGTTTTTTAGCCTCTCCTAGAAACTATTAATCGTGGGTTAAAAATTAACTCGAGTTTTCCCTTAGGTTTTGTTTAATCAAGATACGATCGTTAATTAAACCTAACCACCTAACAACCTAGGATACGATCTCTAGATTTAATTAGGCAGTAACATTACGAAATAAGAAAATCGATTAATCAAGGCAACAATCACATACGATGCATCATTTAACCTAGGTCATGTTATCCCTAATGATTACGAATCATTAGTCGTTACACGTGAATTTTAACATAACAATTACGAATTATATCGAAACTCTAGCAATGGGTTTGAAATTGACAATTCAATGAACGCATTAAAATTATCAAATCACAATACCGAATAGGCTCATATAAAAATAACCGAACAATAACGAAAGTTCAATTATCCATACACAATACCCAAATCAGTTAAAACCGGATAACACAATCAATTCCTAATGAGAGAAAGAAATAACAAAATAATTAAAATAATACTTAACCCGGGTTGTCGGCGTCGATATTACCTCCGAATTGGTGTCGGAATGTTTAGCCCTTCATAGATATTTTTTGATAAAAATGCTTCAGCTTCGTACTTAATCCCTAGCAAAAATTTCCAAATTAAATGGCCACTGTTCAAGCTGCGCCCCAAAACCTCTACTGTTTAATGATTTGACAATTTAATTTTGCAGCTCCTTAAAGTCTTCTGCCTGCACTGTCTGTTTATGCATCCACTGTAGCTCCAGCTCTAAGCCGCACTGTCCTTCGTTTTTCTGTTTTCTATACATTGCCTCGCTGATTTTAATTGCTTCCCTATACTCTATGCGTGACTCTCTTGTTTTCACTGTGTGCCGCCCTGTTCTTTCCTCGCTTCCTTGTTTTTTTGTTCTTTTTCGCGTCAGCTACGTTGCTCTCCTTCTCGTCTCTAGCCTTGGCGTTGCCTCCTGTTGTTCATTTTATTCATTGTCGCGCTGCTAGTTGCTGGGACGCCTGGAGCTCCCCTCTGTTCTGCCCTATGTTTTCTTCTCTTATACGTTACTCACCTCATTCTCTGCGTTGTTGCGTGATTTTCCAATTAAAAGATGCCACCTGTTTTATTTGCTTCTCCCTTTTAACTACTGATGGGTCCCACTTGACTTAATTTGCTACGCGTCCCTCCTTTGATTTATTCTCCTTGTGCGCTACCTGTTTTTGTCCTACCCATTTAATTGTTGCCTGTCCACTGTTGATGATGATGTGACAATTTTTTATTTTGCCACCACTCAAACCCTCTAGCTCTTCATTTGTCGCGTCCGTAACGTTCCATGTGTCTCCTCTCACTGTGCTTGTGGCTCTTCTGCGTGTGCTTGCCTTGATTTCATTTTTTTGCTCATTTTAATTTGCTTCTCCACGTGTCTTTCAGCTGCCCTCCTATTGTTGTGCGTGACAATTTATTACTCACTGATGATTCAAAGTTAAAACCCTTCCTGCTGATTTAATTCTTCACATGTTACTTCGACGCTGCCACTCTTTAATCGCCTTACACACTGCCGTCTTGCTCTTCATTAATTTGTGCGTTGATGGGACCAATTCATGTTTATTTGCCTCATGTGTGTCCCTTGCCCTGATGATGATTCCTTAAACAATTAATTGTCTCCCTGTGCGTGTCTTGATTTATGTCTGCCTGCCTTGATTTAATTGTCTTGCTCCATTTTTTTCAACTTTTAATTCTCTTCTTTTTCTCCTTAAAGACAAGCATAAATAAATATTTAGAAAATGACCCATGTATGATAATTTTAACTCACTTTAATTTCTTTGCTCCTAAATTGTACCTAAAATTATATATGAATTAAAGTTAGTATTTTAATCATTTTTGTATCAATAATCGCTAAGTGAAAATAATTAAAAATATCAACAATTGAGTACTTATCATCACCTAATCATGCAATTCATATATGTATTGCCTGATTGGGAGGGCTCTGCACACGATGGTCGTATGCTTCAAGATGCAATCTCAAGGTCTCATAGTGTAGCACCCCACTCTCACAAAACATGTACTCGATATCTTGAATGATGTCCGAGTACGTATCCTGCAAGGGCGGCATACTAGAACTGTCAAATACTGGAAAACTTAGTACAAATCATCATATCTTGCGACAACTTAACTAAAGCCTCCTACTGAGTTAGAGGTGGAGGAGGTGGCACTTCATCTTCACCTCAATTAACCTTAGAAGATCCCGATATAGATGGACGAGGCCGTATACGATTATTACTCTACACAACCTCGTCAATGACTTCATTAGATCTTTCCATACTCAAATCTAAAACCAAAATGTGGGTATTAGGAAAAACACAACTCTTATACCCACGTACAAATAATAGTTAAGTGCTAATTAAACCAAAATTGCCTAAACTTTGCTCTGATACCAAACAATATAACACCTACATACCTCTGAGAGGATATGCAAATGCTACATAAAACCAAACCAAAACATCCCAAACATTTCAAAGCATTCTCAGAAACTCAAGCCATATACATTACCTTTCATTAGATGTTGTCTTAAAAAAAAACATTTCAAACATATTGTACTTATCTAAATACATGTCATAATGTTACAAGTCAACCAATATTAAGGTTATTACAAACCATTTATAGGATATTACAAACCATACCTACAAATATAGAAAATGTCCCATTACACTAATCACAACCCAAAAACAACTCAAAAGTAAAACAAACTAAACATTTTCAATACAAAACACATTCTTCTTGGCCACTGCAATTGTCTTTGTCCCAGACTTTAAACCTTCTTATTATAACCTACACAGAGGCAAAATCACCATGCTAAGCATAAAGCTTTGTGGGGAACAATTAAATAAGACATAACCTGACAACTATTTCTAATAATCGCTTAACATTCACATATACTGAATCAGGTCATATCACAGCAATCTTTAATTATTCATATTAAAGTGCAATCCAAACCTTATGTATCTTAGAAAATTTATGATTAATCAATATATAACTTTCTTGCATCGAAACAAAACTCATAAATATCATAACAAAATGTGCATGTATCAGAACTGAATATCAAAATAGGATATAACTCTTTCATATCATAATATGTTTAGAATCAAATAAGAGCTTATCTTGTATCATATCAAAACTTTTTAATATCAAAATTGAACATGTTTCAAAATACAAAGCAGGTTAGCCTACTAATACTTTTTTTTTATAAAAGTGGGTAATAGGACCAGAACAGAAGATACCATGATTGATATCTCAAAAACATAAGAGACTTATGTTTGAAAATCAGGGGACACCATAGTGTCGATAATTAGGGGCACTGTAATGTCAATAATTAGGGGACATCTTAGTGTTAAGTTAAGGGAGCAACTACAGACTCTTCTAGGCATACCTATTTATACATAACTTGGACTTGGAAATTTTAAAACAAAACATTTACATTTTAGAATCCTCATATAAAAGTTATGTTGCAAAGCATATAACTTTATTCCATTTTGCTCAACTTCAACATATTCATTCACATTTGGTCAAACTCAACAAGCCTTATAAACATAAGCATTTGCAATAATGCACCAATGGATACATTAAGTAATTACATGTTACAAGTACTCACCTAAGTTCCCATTACACAAACATTCATAACTAACCGATCACTTATGTCATTTAAATCACATTTGTGTTCATAAGTATACTTCATTTCCTTAATAACGTATAAGTTCCAAACTAGACACTTTGATATCAAAATGACACATTCCGTAAGTTATTACCTTATTTGAACATTCAAAACACGTTCAACCTTTAACCAATTAATCTAATCTCAAACTAGGTTCATTATAAACCCTAATCAACTTCAATTATACCAATGTAAGGTATATTATCCTACTATGGTTCAACAATTACATAAAACAAAGATTACCATGTTAAGGCCTTGCCTAAGATCGTGGGGGTACATTTCCACAATCATGACAGAAGCTAATGTATCTGCCCATAATTGTGGGATGAGTGCCACGATTGTGGCCTAACTCTTATCCTGTGAATTCTAGATCCAAACATCTTCTTTCCAAAATAAAAAACACCAGCATGACAATCCCTAAATCATGCTTCAAGTATACCTCAATCACATGCTAACTCGTCATCAATTTCATATCCAATTTCAACTCAAAATCACCCATTTATTAGCTCATAAACCATTGTCTATCATGTAATAAATTCCATAGCAAAACCTATTAAACAAGCGTTATGTTCCAAATCTCATTGTATTATCAATACAACATATATTCCATTCCAATTCAATCATCACAGAACTTACAATAATACACACTATCAAGTTTATAATTTCGTTACCTTCTTAACTTTAAATTTCTGACTCCAAAGAACTAGCTATACCAATCCTTCCAAGTAACCAAGGCACAACTTCAAAATCAATGTGAAATTAAGTTGATTGTAGCACCAATAAGGTAGTATAAAAGATAATAAGATCCAACATCCTTGACACAATATTTAGGTAAGATTTTGGAGTGGTAATGCAGAGCTAAAGGAGAGGGATAGTTTCAGTGCTGATTGAGCAAAAAGAGAAAGAATAACTAGCAGAAACACTTCTGTCCTAGCTGGACTCATTTGATATTAGGTGTCACTCTCACCGTGAGGCATATGTCTCCTTTGCATGTATCACTATGTCCTACATTTAACCTACCAATTGTCATACTTCCATTAAGCCATTTGTCACTTAATGAATGCTGCCAAATGCCACAATTCAATAAGGCCACTTGTCACCTAACCAATGTTGCCAAATGTCTGAAGTAAATCACTTGTTAATATAGAAATCAGGTATGATATGTAAAATACACAAGAAGGGGGGTTGAATTTTGTAATCTTTTCAAAAAGTTAAGAAACTTCTCCATTTTTTATGTTGACCCTGAAATACTAACAAACACATTAAAGTACCTTAAAGACATAATAATTAAGCTCAAAGACTTGTATTAACCCATAAAGACACTTAAACTAACAAACTAACACATTTCTAACTTAAACAAATACTAAACAATTAATTTAACACTTAAATACATGTCAAACAAATCTCTAAAACATGATGCAATTCACACTTATCAATTGGTAGCATTATAGGTCTTAACATAGTTGTCCAAAGGTGTACCTAAGTTGTAATAAGAATCTTATAGTCTATAGGGGAATTGTTGTGCTTCCTAAAAACTATCAGGGAAGTACTTCTCTTGATTATCCCATTCATAATTAAAATTTGTATGATCACTCCAAACAAAATTATAAGATTAAGAATATGAGTTATGAAAGAAATTACTTATGTTCATGTAAATATATTTTTTAAACATAATAAACACTAAACAACAAGAGAAAAGATCATGAAATAAATGCAAAGGAACTAATTACAAACAATTAAAAATAAAACATGAATTAAAATCAAAAATAAAAAATAAACATCGCACTCCTAGACAACAACGACAAAATTGATAGCACATCATAATACTAGTCAAAATAAACTAGAATAACTACTGTAGCAGTGGTGACTCTTGGTCGATTCCACAGAAAGTGTGTATAAAATTTATGAAATGAAGTTAATCGGTGTTAAGGTTTTTGGTTTAAAAAAATAAAATAAATCTAAAATAACTAGCTAAAGCAATTTAAAGAAAACATGTAAAAAAATGATAAACGTGAGTTAGAGACCTGGTTCTTTGGTTCAATCTTGGCCTATACCCTAATTAAACATATTTCATTGATTTGTCATTTTCAAACCTCTCCTACCAGCTATTAATTGTGGGTTAATAATTAACCTGAGTTTTCCGTTAGGTATTGTTTAATTAAGATGCGATTGTTAATTAAACTTAACTACCAAATAACGTAAAATGCAAACTCTAGATTCAATTGAATAATAGGATTACGAATTAGGAAAATCAATTAATCAGGGCAACAATCACATACGATGCGTCATTTAACCTAAGTTATGTTACTCCAAATGACTATGAACCATTAGTTGCTATAAATGAATTTAAAAAATAAAAATTACGAATTATATTCAAATTCTAGCAACGGGTTTGTAATAAAATGATTTAATGAATGCATTAAAATCATTTTTCACAATACCCAATTAGTTCATACACAAATAATCGAACTATAATGGTAACACGATCATTCATATACAGAAATCAAATCCAAATGCATAGAATGACACAATCAATTGCTAAAAAGAAAAAGAAGCAAAAAATATGAGAAGAAATACACTTAACTGGATCTTCGCCGTTGAAGTTTCCTCCGAGCTAGCGTTGGGAAGCTAGCCCTCTATGAATCTCTCACAGTTGAAAGCTTTGCCCCTTATCTTCATTAAAATAAAGAGCTCTAATGTTGCTTCAGCCCTCACTGAACCTCTATCGAAGAACGCCTGTTTTATCTTAAAAACCTGTTCTTCTATTCTCTAAAACCCATACGTAAAACCCTCGTAACTCTAATAGGTAAAACCTATATGTAATTTAAAGAAAACGTGTAAAAAAATGATGAACGTGGAGAATTCATTAAGGACCTGGTTCTTTGGTCCAATCTTGACTTAGATCCTAATTAAACATATTTCATTGATTTGTCATTTTCAAACCTCTTTTACTAGTTATTAATCGTGGGTTAATAATTAACCCGAGTTTTTCGTTAGGTATTGTTTAATTAAGATGAGTATGTTAATTAAACCTAACTACTAAATAACCTAAAATGCGAACTCTAGATTCAATTGAGTAATAGTATTACGAATTAAGAAAATCGATTACTTAAGGCAACAACCACATACGATGCATCATTTAACCTAGGTTATGTTACTCCAAATGACTACGAACCATTAGTTGTTATAAATAAATTTAGAAAATAAAAATTAAGGATTATATTCAAATTCTAGCAATGGGTTTGTAATAAAACGATTTGATGAACGCATTAAAATCATTTTTCACAATATCCAATTGGTTCATACACAAATAATCAAACTATAATTGTAACACGATCATTCATATACAGAAATCAAATCCAAACGCATAGAATTACACTTTCAATTTCTAAAAAGAAAAGGAAGCAACAAATATGAGAAGAAATACACTTACTAAGTCTTTGGCATTGAAGTTGCCTCCGAACTAGCGTTGGGAAGCTAGCCCTCTATGAGTCTTTCACAGTCGAAAGCTTTGCCCCTTATCTTCATTAAAATAAAGAGCTCCAGTGTTGCTTCAGCCCTCACCGAACCTCTATCGAAGAACGCCTGTTCTATCTTAAAAACCTGTTCTTCGATTCTCTAAAACTCATACGTAAAACCCTCGTAGCTCTTATTCCTCTCTACGTCTGCATTTTCCAAATCACTACGAACCATTAGTTGCTATATAAATGAATTAAAAAAATAAAAATTACAAATTATATTAAAATTCTAATAATGGGTTTGTAATAAAACGATCTAATGAATATAAAATTATTTTTCACAATACCTAATTCGTTCATACACAAATACTCGAACTATAATGGTAACACGATCATTCATATACAGAAATCAAATCTAAATGCATAGAATGACACAATCAATTTCTAAAAATTAAAAAAAAAGCAACAAATATGAGAAGAAATACACTTAACTAGGTCTTCGACATTAAAGTTGCCTCCAAACTAGCGATAGGAAGCTGGCCCTCTATGGGTCTCTCACAGTTGACAGCTTTGCCCCTTATCTTCATTAAAATAAAGAGCTCCAAAGTTACTTTAGCCCTCACTGAACCTCTATCGAAGAACGCTGTTCTATCTTAAAAACCTGTTCTCCTATTCTCCAAAACCCATACGTAAAACCCTCGTAGCTCTTATTCCTCTCTACGTCTGCATTTTAACATTAGCGTGTCATGCCCAACATTTTCATGAAACGTAAACGTTGTTTGCATGCAACATGCGCTGCCATTTTGGTCTGCTGGTTTCCTCCTTATATGCTGCCGTTTCTATCTTGACTGTTGCATTGCTTCATCATCTGCTGCTGCGTTGTCATTTCCTCATTGTGCTGTCAACATGTGTCGTTGTTTTGCTCACCTGTTACATTGCTTTCTGTGTGTTTTGCTCTCACTTTGTTGCCGTTTTACTGCTCCTCCAAGCAACTTCTTGGTTCTCTTCTTTTGGATTGAATTTATTTTCTTATGGTTCTAATTTCCTTCTTTTTTTCTTATCGTTCTAATTTTCTTCTTATTCCATGAAGACAACTGAATATTAATCTTTGAAAATGACCCAAATATTATACTCGCTGACTCATTTCAATTTCTTTGCATTTCTGCCTAAATAAAATAAGTAAAAGAGAATATCTTAAACAAGTTCATGTCATTAATCACTAAATATTATATAATAATTATACAATCAGTTAAACACGTATCATAAATATAAGAAAATTAAGATTAAGAAAGATTATTTAAGTTAGTTTATATTTATCATTTTTAATTATGGATTAGTAAAATATAATCATACATTTTAAAAAGGGTTTAAATTTATTCAATATTTTTTTAAAAAGTTGGTCATGTTATGTCATTTGACATACACGAGATACAGTAAGACCCACACATGTTTAATAAAAATATTAAATGTGTACTATGTCACTACTAACTAATCACAGAAGAAGAATTAATTCTATTCAAAATTCTGTTCTAAATTTATTTCGGATGTTTTGCAAATTTTAAGATTTATTTTGAACACTTCAAAATATAAAGATTTAATTATATTTTTGTAAAAAAGTTCAAAATATGCCTTTTTCAAATTCAGATTAGTTTTTAAGGTTTTGATATTTATAAATTAACTCTTACTATTAATTTTTTTCATAAAACTAAGATAAGCACGTAATTTATTATTTAATGTATAAGCATAAGAGTTTATTCATAATGTAGAAAAATAAAAGTGTTCATTTTTAAGTTTTATATAAATAGAATTTGTCCTATAAATGAATATTAGCCTTAAGGATTCACATTTATATATAAATTTTCAAATAAATAAATAGATTTTGTCCTATAAATAATAAAATTTAAAATGTTAAGTATTTACTTAAAAATTGGGATAATCACCAAAAAATCTAAACTTTCCTCATTTTTAAATTTTAGCCCGAACTTTAAAAAGTAGCAATAAAATACTCAAACTTTGAATTTTTTTCAATTCTAGCCAGATATTAGTATCACCGTTATCTTTGTTAATATGACACTATCATGTGACAACGATCCTCACTAATCAAACACGTCAATGTCATTAGGAGAAACTTGTCTTATTAGCGAAACGACATCATTTCTTGGTGATAGTAAAATGACTTCGTTTCAACTAAAAGTCATATCTATGTCTGTTCTCCATAGATCATTCGTAAAATCCCCAACTAAAATCTTTAATCTGTAGCATAAAATCCCTCCAACATTTAAGAGAGTGATTTCGTGTGTGGGTGCTTCTTCTATTGCAAAGTTAATTGCTCCATCAAAACCAACAAACGTTCATTGTGATTTCATATGTTGGTGCTTCATAAGAGAGTGATTTCTACAGATGCAAGACTTTGGTTGCTCAATTTATATCTGAAAGCCTTCAGTTGCTCAATTTAGAGGAATCAAAGAGAACTACACTAGTATATATATCTCTTTCAAAGTTCTCTAAATGATTAATCAATATACTTTTTATGTTTTGTTTTGATTCCAGTAAATTGATTCTACCAATTTAATTGATGATTTTGGATTTTGGTGTTCTCTATAAGAATATGTTGATACCTTCTTCAATTGTTAGGTCATTTGGTTTTCTCAAATTGTATGGTAATCTCATGCTATGAAGTTGCATAAAGAGTTATCAATCATATAGTACTCTGGTCCATAATTTGAAGAACATTGTAATGATGCAGGAATAAAAAATATCATGTTTCGATGAAGGAATCGGTACCTGCAAACAACTCATGGGTTTCGATTCCTCTTTCATATACTCGCTTGACATCAAGATTTTTGGCCCTCTGTTATCTCACTCTCCCTATTATACTTTGGGAGGATTGTCGTATTATACTTTATGAGGATTGTCACCGGATTATGGTCCTTGCTACTTTTATTAATGTTGCTTCCTTATTTTGCATTGAAGAAGTATGCATCTATATTTGTCTATAGTGCAAATTGCCTACTTTTGTAGTTTTATAAAACTAACCTATGCTAATCCAATTCTATGCCCATATGAGTAAGTACTAGGATCTTCCCATTTCAATTCGAACAACTTAGCTTCATAGGCTATATCGAAAAATGAACTTTTATTAGTTTGATTTTCAACAGAAGGATATATCATTGATCTTACAATAGGTTCTTGTCCCCGTTTTTCATTGATTCCACCGTTAGATGTAATTAGCGCTTATGAACTAACTTGGGATGAAGTAGGAGGGAGAAATTATGAGCTTTTATTATGATCTTTAATATTGTTTTCCTTTACAATTTCAATGGACATGACTAATGATGCGCCCTCTTCCTTCATTCCTATAACATTTGGATGAAACATGTAAAAGCTAATGCTCACTTTGTACCAATAGTTTGGTGTTCTTATTGAGGAACCCTTCTCAATATTAGTCCTTAATGATTTTTTGTAACATCCCGATACCAGCGGGAAGGGGTAAAATGGAAATTTTGAGTGATCAGTGAGGGGTTAGCAATGATATTAGTTATTCATGCATAATGTGGCATATTTGTATTGTGAAAAATGACATTGTTGCACATGAACTTATTTGTACATGCATACATTGACATTCCCGGTCGAATTGGTTATAATTGTTATAACTGTAATTGGTTGAGAATTCGAGAATTTATAGGTTATTGATATTGAAAAATTATTTGGAGAGTGCCATTAATGATTTTCTAATATTGGAGAATTTTAGGAAATTTTCTAGAATTTTTCGAGGTTAAAACCCGGACTAGGAAAAATACTGGACGACAGACCAATTGGTCAATGGTAATAGACTTGAGTGCTTATAGTATTGAATTTGGACATATGGTCATATGAATTATTGACAAGTAGTGTTTATTGGGAATTGAGGCTTTAAATTAAAGAATTAAGAAGATTTGTTGAGAGTTTGCCAAGTGGCATTAGGAGAACCAAGTATTTAATGCCTTTTAACCTAAGTTTCCTACCATGTTAAGCTTCCTTCTTGCTTCCAACGACATTCTCTCAAGTTATGGGTGATTTTCTTATCTCTTTTTCGTGTCTCATTCTCCATCTTCATCTTGTTGAGCTTTGATCACTCCAAGCCTAGCCATCATCCCTTCCTTGCTTCCTTATCATCTTATTTTCTCTTCCTTGCTCATTAAAAACCAACCTCTACTCCCATAGATGATGATGATCGATGGTGAGGAGTGCAAGTAGGTCTTGTTAGAATTCTTGAAGAAATTGAAGATTTAGTGGTATAATCAAGTAAGTTTCATGTTTTGTATAATGAATATTGCATAATTGAGGTTAGAATTGAGAATTGGATCATGATTGTTTAAGGTTCATGTATGTGTTTTGGTTGATGATTATAAGTGTGTATATTGTGTTTATATTGTGTTTTGAATGTGTATG
>JANKYE010000009.1:15176057-15200087 GCA_032467995.1 Erythroxylum dillonii | reverse complement strand
AAATTCTATATCTCAAAAACTTAAAAATTCACTCTTCAATCTCGACTCATATTTATAGCCGAGTCTTCAACTGCTTCATGATTCTTTAAAGAAACGGTTAGTCATTTGAGCTCTGTAACTATCTCAAACTGATGCTTCCTACTTCTTTACTCTTTCGTCTGATTATTGCATCGTCTGCTTTTATTGCTTCGTCTGCTTTTCATCTTCGTCTGCTTTTTATTCTAAGCTTTCGTCTGCTTTTCCTTCTAAGCTTTTGTCTGCTTTTCATCTTAAGCTTTCGTCTGCTTTTTATCCTAAGCGATCGTCTGCTTTTCCTTCTAAGCTTTCGTCTGCTTTTCGTCTTAAGCTTTCATCTGCTTTTCCTTCTAAGCTTTCGTCTGCTTTTCGTCTTAAGCTTTCATCTGCTTTTTGTCCTAAGCGATCATCTGCTTTTCCTTCTAAGCTTTCGTTTGCTTTTCTGCGAATGACTTCCGTCTGTTTTTTTTTCATCTTTGTTTAGCTTTCGTCTGCTTTTCATTTGTCCGTCTGCTTTTCATTTTTCCGTCTGCTTTTCATTTTTCCTCTTTTTGTTTGTCATCAAAATTGTTAAACACGTAAAGTCAATTTTTACTTAATACTTTCGGCCATTCATAATATCTCAATAAGATCAATTACCATCATATATTACATAATCAAAATGTTCTATACACTAAAACTCGATGAAACGATAGGCATGTACATTTACTCTTATGCCTTGGTATGTACCATTAAGATCATTGCATCTTATTTAGGGATTTATTTTTGAAAAGTCACCAATTAATATCTTAAGCTAATGATACCTTGACCTTAATTGATTCTGGAGAACATTTAAGTATTTTATGACCATACAAAAGTTACCTATCCTTAATAGTCATCATTTCAATATATTCACATAAATCCATACTTCCACTGCATTAATCTGATTTATCTTAGAATTTTTCCTATGGGGTCTAGGACTTAAGAGCATTTTCCACATCCAAGCATGTACTATATATGTGCTCAGTAACATCATTCGCCAAAGTAACTATACTATCAAATGTGTACTCACAATAACTGATTAACTTAATCTTGAGGACTTCCATATATATCGCAATCATTTTTTTCATCTTACTTAAGTATGTTCTCAATCAATTCAGAAATATAAGATATGTAACCATCATGAAAATCTAATATCAAATCCAATAATATAACTTTATACCAATTCATAAACTCTTAACATGATAATTAAACAACCATTTCAGTTCCAAGTTCAGCCTCTCTACGTAATAGAAATTTTGATTTCCTTCCAGTTTCGTATACACACTTCTTACTATATGGGGCTTTATAAGGCACCATGCCAATACTAGTCTAATAATTGTTGTTGTAAGCAAAACACCATTAAAGCAAGAAAGTTATCCCAACTTCCTGAAAATTCTAACACACAACCTTGAAGCATATCTTCTAGTATCTGAATCACCCGTTCAGATTGTCCATCTATCCAGGGATGGAAAGTAGTACTGAACTTGACTTGAGTACCCAAAGACTTTTACAAACTTTTCCAGAATCTCGAAGTAAATCGAGAATCATGGTCAGAAATAATAGGCAACAGTACCCCATGCAACCTCACTATCTCTTTCGTATATATATAAATTTATCTGCAAACCTATCTAATGAATAATCAAGACGAATAGGTAGAAAGTGGGCAAACTTGGTGAGCTTATCTAGAATCACCCATACAACATCATGCTTCCTTTGAGTAAGAGAAAGTCCAGTAAAAATATCCATAATAATGTTATCCCATGTTTATTAAGGAATCAAAATAGGATGTAACAAACCACGTGAGATCTTTCCATACTTAAATCTAAAACCAAAACGTGGGACAAACTGCATTAGGCCAAACACAACTCTAATATCCAAATACAAGCAATATTTAATTGTTGGTTAAACCAGAATCGCCTATCGATGTTTTGATACCAAACAATTGTAACACCCACATACCACTAAGAGGATATGCAAATGTCACACAAAACAGAACTAAACCATACCAAACATTCCAAAGCATTTCCAAAACTCAAGCAAACATACATTTCATTTCTTCATATGATGTTTTTAAACAAAACATATTATACATATTCTACTTATCAAAATATATGCCATAAATTCAAAAGTCAACCTATATTAAGGTTATTACAAACCATTTACATCAAAATATGATATGTCTCAACATATAGAGTACAACTCAAAAACAAATTGAACATTTCCAAAACAAAACATATTCTTCTTAGCCATAACGGTTGTTTTTGTCCTAGTCCTTAAACCTTTTTATCAGAACCTACACAGAAGCAAAACCACCGTGCTAAGCATATAGCTTAGTGGGGAATAACTAAACAAGATATAAACTAGCAACTATTTTTAACAATCGCCTAGCATTCACATGTACAAAATCAGATCATATCACAAGCAATATTTAATTGTTCATATTAAAGAGCCAATTATGTGTCTCAGAACAAAATATGATTCATCAATATAGAACTTTCTTGTATCAAAACAAAACTCATAAATATCATATCATAGTGTACACATATCAGAACTTATTATCAAAATAGGATATAACTTTCAGATCAGAATATGACTTGTATCATATTAGAATATGTTTTGTATATCTTGAATAAGATCATAACTTGTTTATAACAAAACTAAACATGTAACATTAAAATGAGTTAGCCTCCTAATCATTTTTATAGAAAATAGGTAACAAGACCAGAACAGAAGATACCATGATTGGTATCACAAAACAGAAGAGACTTATGTCTAAAAATCAGGGGACACCATAGTGTCAATAATCAGGGGACACCTAAATGTCAAGTTACAAGAGCATCTGCATACCCTTCTAGGCATGCCTATTTACCCATGACTAGGAGTTGATAGTTTTTAAAACAAAACATGTCACATTTTAGAATTCTCATGTAAAAGATATATTGCCAAACATATGAATCTATTCCACTTTACTTAACTTGAACATACTCATTCACATTTGATCAAACTCAACATGCCTTATAAACATAAGCATTTGCAATGATGCACCAAAGGATACATTAAGTAATTACACTTTCCATGTACTCACCTAAGTTCCTAATTCACAAACATTCATAACTAGCACATCACTTATATCATTTAAATCACATTTGTGTTAATAAGTATACAAGTATCCTTCATTTCTTTAATAACTTATAAGTTCCAAATTGTATCAGATAACACCTTCCATAAGTTATTACCTCAGTTGAAAATCCAAAACCTATTCAACCTTTAACCAATTAATCTAATCTTAAACTAAGTTCATTACAAACCCTAATCAACTTCAATTATACCAATGGAAGGTATATTATCCTACTATGATTCAACAATTACATAAAACAAATTAAGGCCTTATCCATGATCGTGGGGTACATTCCCGTGATCGTGACAGAAGCTAATGCATCTGCCCATGATCGTGGCCTAACTATTTTCCTGCGAATTCCATATTCAAACATCTCCTTCCAAATTTCAAAACACCAATATGGAAATTCCTAATTCATGCTCGAAGTATACGTCAATTACATGCCAACTCCTCTTTAATTTCATATCCAATTTCAACTTAAAATCACTCATTTGGCAACTCACAAGCCATTATCTTTCATGCAACAAAGCCCATGGAAAAATCCATCAAACAAGCATCATGTTCTAGACCTTATTATATCATCAATTCCACACTTATTCCATTCCAATTCAAGTAACATAGAATTCATATTACAATATGCCATCAAGTTTAGAATTCCCTTACCTAATTAACTTCAAGTTCCTTCTTCGAAGAATCAAGTAATCCAGCCTTTCATGCAACCAACACACTTCCAAAATCAAGGTAGATGTAGGATGATCTTAACACTAAGATGATAACAATATAGAAGATAGTATATAGTAGCTTTCTTGATGTAGTCTCATACAAGGATTCTTAAGCGTTGATGACCTAAAATCAACCAAAAACTCTAAGAGGTGTAAGTGAGAGAGTTTCGGTGGAGAGAGTGCAAGATGGTGAAAAATGAGAAAACATAAATTACTCCAGCAGAAACTTGTCTTATCCAATGCTAGGTGTCATTAAATTGTAACAACATATGTCACTATACTTCTTCATTTGTCCTATATAGGAGCTGCCAAATGTCACCAATATATTAGACCATTTGTCTCTCACTTATTGCTGCCACTTATCGATTTATTAACTGTGTCATTTGTCAATGCCTTAACTATGCCAAATGTCATTCAATGTATAAGCCTAGTCATCTAATTTTTATGTATTAACTTATCTTGCCACTTGACATTTTCCTAGTCCAAATGTACATTTTAATTCCTCAATTCTCTAATGGTAACAGTTAATTCCAACTCACTAAGTATGATCCATTAAACCAAAAATTCAAGACATATACAATTCACATTCAATTCATATAACAATTTTAACACCTATCACATTTATTTTCATGGGCATGTATCATTCCAATTAGGGTGTAATTTAGTGTCTTACAAATTATGGTTACTTAGGGGCTTAAAGTTTAATATTATTGTAGTTAGGTAAACATGTGGACTTGTCCTCACATACTTTTCCCATCTCCAACGGGAGATCAAGGGATAGAGAGAGAGAGAGAGAGAGAATATAAGCAGATAGACAAATTATATATTTTTAGTCTATGATGTATTAATAAATATATTTTCATTTAGCAAAAAAAGAAAAATCCTTTATTCATATTTGTTATTTCATAGATGATGTAAGTATGTGGAAAGTCTTGTTTATAATAGGTATATAAGAAATATCAATGGTTTAAAAATGAAATTTATTTGATTAATTTAATTGTAAAAATTTTGAACTGGTTAAATTTTTAGTTCAAATTTGAATTTTTCGATTTAATTTACTTTCATAGTCATTTTGTTAAAATTAATCAATTTTATTAATCAATTAGTCGGTTTTCGTAAACTAATTAGTTTTTAAAAATTAAAATTAATTAATTATTTTTATATAATATTTTTCTTTTTAAATAAAATTTAAATTTCAATAAGTGGTATAAAATTTTATTTAATCTTTAATTAATTTTATACGTACTTAAATCTTGCAAATTTTAAATTTCTTATTTTATCTTATTAAATTTTATTAAAACATTGAGAAGAATAATTGAATAGGCTAAAGAGACTCCGGGCAACATGCACTTCTATTTGTCCAGGTTGGATCAAAAACTACACAATGATCTTTTTTTAATTTTATCTTGAATTTTTATCGTTACATTGCATAATTTACGTACTAGAAGCCAAATCATCTCCAAGATCTCTACATCTGGATCCTTTCTTTAGGAAAGAAACAAGCTCTTCAGTCGTCACGAGCACTGTCCTCTCTCTCTCTCTTCCTCTCCATTTAACACATCCACAAATTCACTCCGAGTCGTTCAGGTACTCTCTTCTCTCTCAAATTCGATCCACACCCACTATTTTCACTCTTTTCCTTTCTTCAACTTATTTCACTCTTTTTCTGGTTGCAGGTTTTTTAATCTGACTTATACCATCAAGTCTGTCTGTTTTTTTTTTTTTTCATTTTTTGCAGTTTCAAATGGCCCAGGCCGAAGTAACCACAGAGCAGGTTCTTGATCTGTTACTACTTCTCTAATTCCTCTAAAATTTGTTTTTCCATCTAATACCTATTTGATTCGTTGTTTATTATTATTGTTATTATTTTGGTCTAAACTTGTAACTGCAATTGGTTAGGGATTTTATTCTACGAAGTTAAATTGCGGTTCGTATTTATTCTGGGTGTATTGGTTGATGCGAGTTGTTTGTTTGTTTGTTTATGTGTAGGTACTAAAAAGGGACATCCCATGGGAGACATACATGACAACAAGGCTGATATCTGGAACAGACCTTCAGTTGTTAAGGCGTTACGATAACAGATCTGAGACTTACAGGGTTCAATTGCTTGATGATGTAATTCCCTCTCTCACTTTGTGTCGAATCATTTATATAATCATGGTGTTATTACTCTCTAAGTCTTTGATCTTTTGATTAGTTTTCCCAATGACTTTTAATTTTACTAATTTTGATAATTTGAGAGTATAGCGAAAGCCTGGTACAATTACATAGTAATTAATCAATTTTGGGTTTTGGTTTCATTTTCCTGCGAAATGTATGCTATGTATTGTTGCATTGGCTAACAACAGTGGTGGGAGACATGAGGTTGAATTCTCCTTTTATTGCTACAGGATGGTCCGGCTTATGTTCGGGTGTTTGTTAATATTTTACGTGATATATTCAAGGAAGAGACAGTTGAATATGTTCTGGCTTTGATTGATGAAATGCTAACAGGTTATTCACGCTACTATCTTCAACTTCTAATAATTATTTGTTCACACAATTAACTTATACTTTGTTTTCCATTACTCCACTCTCTGATTTTGATTTACTATTTATTCATACAATTAAACTATCTGTTGTTTTCCATTGCAGCAAACCCAAAAAGAGCCCGATTATTCCATGATAGGTCTTTTGCAAATGAAGATACTTATGAACCTTTCTTAAGTTGAGTATCCATCTGAAGATCTGGTGATTTATGACTAGTTGTTTGAGCCACATTGCCCTCTTCCATTTTCAGGAAAAATATGTAGATATGCTTCTTTAGTGTGATGTAATCTATGGTGACTACACTTTCTAATGTATTTGACTTGAAAGTTCTAGTAGTTTCCTTATCGTGTTAGTTTGAGCTATTTCTGAGGCATTTGGTTTGTTCAATACATAAATTTATCGTACTCTTGACCTGATAAGTCTATGGAAGAAAGAAGAAATGAGAATGTGTATTATCGTGCCTATAGCTATTTGCATATGAAAACTTTTGGGTTTTGACAATAACTATGGTGCCTAACACATTATGTTCGTCAACTACTTACCTTACTCATTTTAATAATTGTCACTTGGAGCCAATAATTTTACTTTTTGGTGAACAATTAGGTTGCATCCCTTTTGAGACTTAATCTTTAATCAATCTGCAGAATCTGGGTCTTCAATATGGTTGATTTAAATAGTGCCGTCAAAACTAATGTACTGTTTGTTGTTAGGTCACTAGATATTTAGACAAGACATAACTGTGCAATGAATTTATATGTTTAGACTGTGAAAAGCTTAGTTTTATTCATTTTGATGTCTTCTATGCTTGTTGCTTTCTTGTTTGAATTTTCAAGTAAAAAAGTCTCCCATTTTTGTGGTCTATATGATAAAGTATCTTGTGTTTAGTTATGTCATATCTTTCAAGATAATGAAAAATGAGCTCCTCTTTCAGGTTGCTTTGGAAGGGAAACTGGTTCATTCAGGAAAAGAGCTGCAAAATACTTGCCTCAATAGTAAGGTACCTAGATGTTTATCCTATGACTTTTGTTTAACAGAGTTTCAAGAACTGATTGGATATATTAATCCTCTCTTTGGTTAATTGTCAATCTCTCTTGGGTTTTAGTGCTAGGCCAAAATCTCAAGATGGTGTATATTCAAATGGAGCGGCTTCAAATTCAAAGAGTAAACTCACTGGCATTGATGATGTATTGAAAGGATTGGTTGAATGGCTCTGTGCTCAGGTAGGCATATGTTGTTTTAGAACATTGGGTTTTTTTTGTTTCCTTCATATTGTTATAGATGACATTTTTCATCATAAAATTGTGCTCTTGTTGTCATTTGGTGTGTAGCTGAAGAAGCCATCACATCCTAGTCGTGGCATTCTTGTTGCCATCAATTGTCTTGCAACATTGCTCAAGGAACCCTTGGTCAGATCATCATTTGTTCATGCAGATGGGGTGAAGTTATTGATTCCTCTGATATCACCTGCTTCTACGCAGCAGTCTATCCAGGTATCAAATCATCTTTTTATGGATTTCAATTTGGTTAACTCAGTTTTTACAATTTGGTGCGTTCAATTTACAACACAATAGTAAAGGAATCCAGCCCACTATTATTCTTCCTGCATCTTTGAATTGTTTTACATCCATATATTTGTTTTCGTTTTTTGTTACAGCTTCTGTATGAAACATGCCTTTGTGTCTGGCTGTTGTCTTACTATGAACCTGCAATTGAGTACTTGGCTACATCTAGAAGCTTACCACGACTAGTTGATGTCGTGAAAACTTCCACAAAGGAGAAGGTGAGTTTTTCATATATCTAGCTAACCCTTTTTCCGTTTGATCTTCAAGTTAAACATGATACACAAATTTAATTGGTTATCTTTATTGCACATGATTCACGTTTCTCTCTGGATGTATGTCTCTTTATGCATGTATTTCCCTTGTAAATTTTTAGTAATTTTTATTTGAAGAGTCACGAGAAATAACCTCTGAAGTTTGGTTATGGACCATTGTGTCTTTTTTGTTGACTTTCCAAGTTGATTGTATTGGTTTTCTATAGGTTGTTAGGGTGGTTGTCCTCACCTTCAAGAACTTGCTTTCTAAGGGAAATTTTGGTGCTCAGATGGTGGACCTTGGACTACCACAAATTGTCCAAAGTTTGAAAACACAGGCATGGAGTGATGAGGTATGGGAAGTATAATGCTTTAACTGTAAATTCTTCAGCTGAGTTGCTGTCTGTTGTATTTAATACTTAAAATATAAAGGAAGGGATATTGTGCTATCCTATAAAATATATTATTTGCCATTATGGGACTAAGTAGACAGAAAATACTAGGATAAATGTACTTTAATATTTACCTCATCTTCCTGTTGATGTAAGGATGGCATATTTCATTATTTTATCTTTGTTATTTCCCCTTTGACTATCTACTACATTTGATCTTTTTTCTGTTGGGTCTTCTTATACAGTCTTAATTGTTGTATTGTTCTTTTAACATATTGGTTTGTCATAAAAAGATGATTAGAGTGCTTATCATCATTTTTCAGTATCCTTAGTATTGCAGTTAACTGCTCAATGTAAAAAAAGGAAAAGTTTCCTTGGAACTTAAATTTGGATATGGAAGTGGACTTTTGAGTTTTGTCTTTGTTTATCAAATTTGTTTTCAATTTTTGACATGTTGGTTGAAAGTGTTAAAGAGTAATATTCTATATTAAGTTTGTAAGTCTTAGTTGTTAGGGAATCTGATCTTCAATTAAGGTCTTAAATTTTATTATATGGAAACATTAGCACAATAAATGTGACTAAACAAAGATATGCTATGTTAAAGGTTCCTCATCTGAGATTACTTTTACCTACCTCTGTTAAAGATATGCTATGTCAAAGATATGCTATGTTATATAGTTCCTCGAGTGGTGCTATTCCTTTGATGATTTGGAATGTTTGCTAGGACCTACTGGAGGCCCTAAATCAACTGGAAGATGGGTTGAGGGACAACATAAAGAAATTAAGTTCTTTTGATAAGTACAAGCAAGAGGTTCTTCTAGGGCATCTTGATTGGTCCCCTATGCACAAAGATCCTGTGTTCTGGCGTGAGAACATTAATCATTTTGAAGAGAGTGATCTTCAGGTACTTCACTGTCTATTATTGTCTGAATGAAATGCTAAGAGTTCTCTATTCTGTTTACATGTATTTACATGGGCCATAAATTGTTGCAACTTTTCTCATTTTCATACTGTTATTAGTCTTCATTTGGATAAATTTTTTGAATATGGAGTTATAGAAGATTTTAGAGGCCCAATTGATCATCAAACCACCACATCCTCCTTTATTGAGCAAGGTGATACCAGGAAAATGAACAGTTGTGTAGAGACATTTACACTATTGTTGGTGGGAATCTGGGTACCTCATCTTGGGACCCATTAGGTTTCCCAACTCTTAACCTTGCGGATGATTTTCTAATCATCACTTTGTAGCATGTTAATCATCTAACCCAGATGGTAGGAGTGGAGATTAGTATAGAAGACAGCACTTTCAGCCTTAAAACTTTCAATAGAATAGCTCTATTAAACTGAAATCTCTAATTATACCAAGTGTCTTCAAATATGGGGGGTAATTTGGCATTTTGAGATTCTAATTTCTCAATTCAAGATGTCAATGGAAAGAGCAACTAACTGTTCTAAGAATTGTATTGACTTGTATTCCCTTTTCAAATATAAACATATTTTAGTTTGTCCTTGTATTCTAAGGATACGGAGGACAAATTGTAGATATGTTATGGGATTGGCTTAACCACGAACCTAGCATTTAACTTTTTTCGTTCCATTTTTGAGCTAATGGATGACTGGAAGAAAGATGCATACTGTAGTTTTGGTAGTAAAGCTATTAATGTACTTGCAAATCAGATGAAGCTGCATGATACTTTTGATAGTAAAGCTATTAATGTACAGGCAAATCAGATGAAACTGGGTCATTTGAAAGCAAACCAATATCAGTAATATAAGAACTGAGAAGTTCTGACATCAGCTGAGCCATAGTTTCTTGTATTTTACGAGTGGAAGAAAAGTTTTAGTACTAATGGATAATGTTTGTCCTCAGATTCTGAGGGTCCTCGTCACAATTTTGGACACATCAAGTGACCCAAGAGCCTTGGCTGTTGCTTGCTTTGATCTCTCACAATTTATTCAGTACCATCCTGCTGGGCGGGTCATCGCGACAGACCTTAAAGCTAAGGAACGCATGATGAAACTGATGAACCATGAGAATGCGGAAGTTACCAAAAATGCCCTACTTTGTGTTCAGAGGCTTTTCTTAGGGGCCAAGTATGCCAGCTTTTTGCAGTCTTAATTGTATCTTCAGGTGGTGTTCTGTTCGATATTTAATGCAATTTGACACTATATCGGTGGTGATTTTTTTTTAATCTTCCGAGCCAATTGTGAAGAGTTCTATTATTAGAACCTAAGGTCTTGGAGAACTGAGAAAGACTAAATTATTCTATCAATTTAGGGAGGTTACTTTGCAGGTGTGTAGTAGAGAATAAATGTCTGTACATGTTTTCATATGCATTTCTTTGTTTCTGGATTTGACATCGATGCTCTCAATGGAAAGTTTCTAAACTGCATTAATTTTTCATTCAACTTGTCTTATACTCGAACGTTCACATGTTGACGTTCCACGAAGATTATCTTTAAAAGGTAATAGCATACCTAAACCTTATTATTAACTTATTATTATTGTCTTTTCTGAGATAATTAACAATATCTAGAAGTTATGTTATACTTTTTTAAATGAAAAATAACTAAAATATACTTGGTTAAAATGTTACAGGAAAAGTTAAAATTTTTATCATGATTAATGACGTATGAACAAAGATGGGCAAGTAGTGTGGATTTATTAAAGACATCATAACAAAAAAATCAGTATCGGCCATTAAGAAAAAATTTCTTTTTGGAGGTTTTTGTATGATCCGAGCACACTGCAATTGTTTGTAAGGGAATGTGTTTTTTCCAAAAACCGGTTTTAAAGTGTCATTATATAACAAAGAATCTATATTCAGGAAGTGATAACAAGTTTCTTGGTGTACCTGGCTTGAATAATGAAGATCTCCTATTTCATTTACTTGAAGTATAAGAAATTTTTTTTTAAATGTTAAACAATTGTATTAACCTAGCAGAAGGAAGCGCAAAAAGTTTTTACCAGGTACCAAGCTTAGCATACAATAAAGGCAAGAAACAAAATAAGGCCTAGCAAAAAGGAAGAGGAAATGACAAAGTCATGACAACAAATTAAGGCATGACATGTAGAGCTAACAAGACCTATGACTTTCGTGCATTTTAAATAGGGAAGTTGAAAAGAAGCAAACTTTGTCAGATTGAGATTCCATCTCAGTGTTATACATTCCACCCAAGACCAAATCAAAGCTCATCTTAACATGAATATTTTGAGCTGAAATCATTCGCCTAATACATCAGATTGTAGCTTAACTCTTGAAGAGGATGAGATTCATTCTGAAAGGTCATTTTATTCCTCCCCTTTGAAATCATGTAAATTCAATAGTTGATCATTAGTTTAAACACTGTTAAGTTACCATGATACCTGAATCCAACATTCCTTGCCCAAGCTACGAATATTGACCTTTTTTTTCCAAGCATTGGATTTTGGATAGATTAAGAACATAGCTCTAGAAGGATTTTGAGTAAGAGCAAGAAAAGATTAGGTGAATCAAAGTTTTAGGTTTTAAGCCATATAGTTTGTATGAGAAATTTGAGGGAGAGATGCCTTTCAACCTATCTAGAGTATTAAACCTTTGTTTGATGGCAAACCAAAAGATAAAGGATGCTTTAGGGGAGTTATCCATCAACTAGATGAGCTTACTTAAAGGCATCAAAGCTTTAGGTTGATGGAGTGGGTGAAGACATGATTTGTTAATGAGGTCTTGGAAATATGACATTTCCATATTGTTCTATCTTCAAGCTAGAAGCTTGGCTTATAGTTTGCACATTGTTCATAATAACATTGAACCCCCTAAATTTGTAGTTCCAAGCTCCATTCTCAATGATTATATTGACCTCGATCATTAGAGGAATTAGGAATTTGAAGTTATCCATTCCTTCTATTTTGTGTTAGGGACCAAGGTTATTCTAATTATCATATCAACATTAAGTCATGTTATCATTCCCGATCATTACTTTCATTTCTTAGTTTATAAAGATTTTAAGTTTTAGCATTTGATTCATTGACTAGGAGTTACCTTGCTGAGGTTTGAGACCCTAGAAGTTATGGCCCTTTAATTTGTTTGAGTGTGTCTCTCACCTAAATAGATTTAGGATCAGTGAAGAGCTTCCAAATTCATTTTGCTAGGAGCATCTTGTTTAAAATCTTGTTTGATTTTATCTTCAAGCCCCCTTCTTTAGAGAGCAAGCCTTAAACCATTTCACTTTAGTATTTAAAATGGATGTTGATTTCCTAGACTGGAGAAATTTCTTCATCATCTTTTCAATATCTTTGATGAGTTTATAAGGAAGGTATAAGCGACAACACCACTATTTGTTGAGTTGTTTTGAAAAATTAAATGAATTTTATAGAGATAATATGAAAGAGATGCCAAGTACAATAACTTCTCCTACATACAGGAGAAGCTAAAAACAACTAAGGCAAAGGCAACACGACACCTTGGAAACATCATGAAAAAATGTCAGCGTTCACTAGGTGGAGGGAAAAACATTAACTATTGTTAATAGCTTTATTCGGTAAAGAAACTTCTCCTTTCAAACGGAGCATCGCAAAGCTTCCGAATTAGGGCAATGAATGGATTCATCATCTTCAAGCTGGACAAACAAGATAAAGAGACGAATCCTAGGGTTGTGAGAAAAGAGGAGGAAGATGAGAGATACAATCTTACAGGCATTCTTATCTCCCCCAGGGAATTTGTCAGGTGACGAGGGTCCGATAGAGGTCTGGTTGCTTCAACACTGGATCAGCCGATTAGGTATTTTAGTTTCTTCAATGCTACTTTAACTGTACTGTGTATCCTCTGCTTCTCTTTCATACATATGATTAGTTTTTGAGCATAACTTCTAGTTAAACATTCAGTGAAGCTAGGATGGTTGTGTTGAATGTCTGATTGAGGTTATGAAATAGAATGAGTTCTCTGATTTCATAGAGGATCTTAGATGCGAAGATCTCTTTGGGTGGGTTGGTTCCACCAAACTGACTAAGGTTTCTTTGCTTCCATAATCCATATAAATAGATTCTTAGGGATAGAACTTGGATCTGTCTATTTGTCTGGAGGAATTGTATGGTTTGTGAATTTTTGGATCACCTCTGTGATAGTGTTCCTCGAATTTAGCCATAGGCATCTGTTGGCTATAAATTCCCATACATTACTGCTATAAGGGCATATGAAGAAGAGATGATCTCTTGTTTCCACATCTTGCGTAATGGTCATCTTCTGTCCATTTGGAGAGTGAATTATATCAGCAGTATTAAGCCACTTAGGATTGCTAACCATAATATTAAAGAAACCCTTGGGGTTAGTACCTTGTTCCAAACAACTCTGTTCCATTCCACCTTTTGTTTCCTACATCTTAGAAGATTTCTTGCAGCCTTGTTTGTAAATTTAAGGATGGATTGGGTCTGCTAGTAGAAAACGTCTATAGAGTTAGGTTAGGGAAGATATGATGGTTAGAGATGCCTTAGGATTTGAGGAAAATTCTAGGTGCCCTCTATGATCATTGAGTTAGGTTTAAGTTTGACTGAGGGACTTTGAGGACTACTTAGATTATCATAGTGATGTGTGAGAGGTCCCAAACTAGTCCAGTTGTCATACCAGACATAAGTCAAGTTGCCATTCCCAATTTTACAAGAGATCCCGTCTCAAACTTTGTCCCTCAATTTCAAAATTTGGTTGAGAAAATAAGAGTATGAGATTGATTTCTTATTGCTCCATAGGCTTCTTTCCTTGAGAAAATAAGAGTGTAAACATTTCACCCAAACGGAGTTTTTTATCTATAAGGGTCCACCATAGTCTTTCCAAGATTATGGCTTGATTTGTGGTTTTGATAGGAGTTATGTTTAACCCTACTTTATCTTTAGGAAAACAAATATCAGCCTCTTTCAGTTTAGTTGAACCTTTAACACCATTTGGGTGGTTCCATTAGAAGTTCTGAAGGATTCTTTCAATGGTTTTGATGATACCCTGAGAAAGAAAGATGTGAGAGCTCCAGTAAATATGGAGGGAGTTTAATACCGATTTGATGAGTTAAACCTTCCCTATATATGAAAAAGACTTGTTAACCTACGGACTGACTCTTCTTTATATTTTCTCTAGTAGTGGGGTACATTCCGCATATGAGAGTCTTTTAGTAGAAATTGGTAATCCAAGATACAGAAGAGGTGTCTCTTTAAAAAGCATTTTAGTTGATTGAGATATTTGAGGGCCCAAAGCAGTAGCTCTTTTGGATAGGAGGAAATGGTTTTTTGTTGAATTGAATTGTAGTCCAGAGAAGTTTCTAAATTTGATAACTGCTGCCATGTAGCTTTGTATGGATTCCATCGAGCCCTGCAAAATAAAAGTAGATCACTTGCAAAGTAGAGGTTAGTTTTGATATTTATGCATTTAGTATGGTATCTAAATCTTGGGTTTTGGGGCACTTCATGCTTGATAAGGGAGTTAAGAGTCTCTATACAAAGGATGAAAAGGTAGGGGGACAAGATGTTGGACCCCGTTTTCGGAGCCCAACTATCGCTTTCAGATACTGAAGAGTGTTAGGCCCAAGCCCCGACCCCCAAGGCTGAACTCGGGGCGACCGTCGGGATAGTCGTATGAAATAAAAATGGAAAGGATTACAATTAAAACAATCTTAGCGTGGCAACAAAGGAGTTCGCCGCGGCATAAGCCATTCCTCACTATGGCGAAGTCGCAAAAAGGGAAGTTCGCCGCGGCTAACCAATGGAAGTTCACTGCGGCGACCTCTTGCCTCGCCGCGACGAAAATTCCAAAATTTAAATCTAGCATCCAAACATTCGAACATTCAAACAAACACATACATTCAAACCTAACAATAAGCTAAACATACTCATATACAAAAGAAGTTCCAATCCTTCGTATCATTACAAATCCCATGAGTTCAACAACTTTGCTTACACAACATTACACATACCAAAGCTTCAAACAAAATACATAAGGATGCTCAATATTGATATACTTACTACGCTATCCCAAAATAGTTACTAACTTAGTACAAAGATCTCTAACTATTGCAGAGTTTTTGATGCCTTGCAAGGATCAACTGTTGTCTTTAGTCGCCCCTGAGGGGGGAAAAAACAATGGGTTGAGCTACACAACTTAGTGGCTAATATATTTATAGCCATCGGTAACTAAAACAATTTCAAGCATATGTATGTATATATGTCTAGCAATTCTAGCACTCACACTATATTCAAGCAATTTACACATTCATCACATTTATCTCAACTCATAAAACATCTCATAACATATAACACTTAATATGCTTCATAATGAACAATTCAATTATGCAATGCACATCAAATGGATCGAGGGGTCCATGAAACAAAATGAGGAAACAAAAGTTTACCCTATGAACAGAATGAGTCCATTTCGGAGCTCATATGCCACAAGAGGGCAGTCGGGAGAAGGCTCTTGTCAACGTGCATGTGACGAACAGAATAGTTCCACTTTCGCCCAAACAAAAGCACATAATCATGCTCAAAATCATTTTATCAAAACGATATGCTTTCATGCTTTTTTCATCTTTCTTTTCGTTTATATAGAATGCCATGACATATGTCAAGGCATAACATGATCAAAATCATAATTTACTTATATCAATTATCATGCTTCTTTCAAGGTAATACGAAATCAGAATCATTATAATCTTTTAAGAATCATTCTCAAACAATTAATCACATATTCAATCAAAATGTTATGCATCTTTCAATGCATAACATAAAACACATATTCACACATAGGCAAGAATTGCCCAATCACACAATAACTATAAATACATCACCCACCTAATTTCGCTTGATAGTCCAAATTAAACGTTATCTTTCCTCTTGCTCTTGGATCAAGTCTGCTTGGTTTCCTATAACAAACCAAGCTCACATTCAAACAATATTCAAAGGAAATTCATAAAGCTTCGAAAATCAAAAGTGCTAAGATTGAACTATAACCCTTTCAAAACTAGACTTTCGGTTCAACTTTGTCCATGATCGTTATGATCGGATATGAAGACATTTGGTAACACTTTCTTTTAGAAAAATGTTGTTCATATTCTTAAGTTTTTAACAACACCAAACTCATTCAATTTGGTTCAGAAATATGGGAGTTATACTCCAAACATGCTAAGACTGTCCTTATGCTGAAATTATATTCAATCCTCAATTTCCATCCAAATAGTGATATCCTTATAGACTGAATTAAGACTTCATTTCTTCATACAAGTTGTATCCCTATGTCTCTAGTTTATGTCAAATCAAAAATCACTCAATTTGGACATCTACAGAAAAAGTTATGCCCAAAATACTAAACTATATCTGTGTAGGAAAGCTGGAGCTCACCGCGACGAAGGAGCTCGCTCCGACGAAAATGTTGGAGCTCACCACGGAGATGGCAAAAGCGCGCTGCGGCGAGCATGCCGAGAAACCTCCCGAAAACCTGATTTTTGACATTCTTCATCTATAATGCAGGACATTATACTACCGAAAACCTGATTCCGAATATAACTCATCTTAATCCTAAACCATTATTCCTACTTCATTTCTAAGCTCATTCCAACCTAAAATCATTCACAAACACAACATAATCATTAACCCTAGAAGAATGAAACATTGTTCATCACCATTCCTCAACAACTCCCTACACACATTCAACCTCATTTTCACTTCTAACTATCATTAAACATGGTTAATCCAACCAATCAAGAAGAAAGAACGCTTGTACTTACTTGTTTATGCTTCAAAATTTTCAAATTCTCCAAAACCCTAGCTTGGCTTTCAACTCTTCTTCTTTTCTCCTTACACCCACGACACTCTCTTCTCAAACAAGACAAAAATTACTTCTTCTTCTAACTTGTACTCTTAAAGGTTGTAAAATGACCCTTATGCCCTTCCACTTATGCCTCAAACTTAAAGGTTTAAGTGTTATGCCACAAATGCCCTTATACATCCTTTCAACATTAATACCTTAATTTCATCAATCCAAGCAATAACTCCTACTAATATTGACATGCTAATTACTCTAAAATAATTAATCTAACGAAACCTCAAAATAATTTAAGTTAAATCATGCTTATTCATTAAGAACAATTCAGGGGCCATCACAAGGGGTCCCCTTACTTAAGTCCTCTTGCTACCTTAAAGAGTGTGGTAAGAGTACCATTAATTAGAATAAACGAGGAGGTTGAGATACATGATAGTTATGCATTAGTATGTGTTTTTTTCTATGTATTTTGCATGTGTTTATTGCATAATAGGTTATTATTGTTGTGTTTTAGGACTTATTTTGTATGTTTTTGTTTAGTTTGATCTTCATGGTTGTTCTTTTATATTTGATGCTGATTTAGGGTAAGAATTGATCATTTTGATGTAGGAATGAAGGGCGGCCACCTTTGTGATTGAGCTAAGGACCAAGAGAGGAGAAGAGAAGTGGAAGAGTTATAAGATTAAAACCCACTATTGTGGGATTCATGCTAATTCCCTTGATCGTGGGATCCCTAACCCGAAGAGACACGCTAGTTTCACTTATTTTTAGATTCTTGGGATTATATAAGGGCACAAATCCCTAGGACTGAGGAGTGTGTCTTTGATTTGAGAATGTCTGATACTTTTCCTTGTGTATTTGTAGGTGCATAAACACAAGGAGCACGAGTAGGTCTAGTAAATTTAGTGAAGAAGAGTTATCAAATATTACAAGGAACGAACGAGAGTTGAGAAGAGCAAAGCACCAAGAAAATCTTCAAACAAATATGGCAGAAGGAGAACAAGGAGGGGCTAAGAGAACATTGATGGATTTTATGAGGCCTAGACTTAGTCCACAAGGAGTTGCAAGGCCTGCAGTCATATCAAACAATTTTGAAATCAATATGGCACTTTTAAACGTACTTCAGAACAATGTTCAATTCTACGGGTTATCAACTAAAGATCCCAATGCCTACCTAGCAAACGTTTTAGAGATATGCGACACTTTTAGATTCCAAGGGATGTCTGATGATGCTGTGAGGCTCGGATTATTTCCATTCACTTTGGGAGATCGAGCCAAGGCATGGTACAACTCACTCAGTACATCTTAGATTAGTACATAGGATCAAGTAGCCTAAGCTTTCCTTGCCAAGTGCTTCCCATTGACAAAGACTATGTCGATCATCAAGGAAATTACAAAATTTTAGCAAAATGATGGGGAGTCATTATATGAAGCTTGAGAGAGATTCAAAGAGTTGTAAAGAAGCTACCCACACTACAACCTTATAAGGGATTTCTTACTATAAACATTCTATAAACATTACAATAAGGACAATAATGCAGCTATTGGAGGGTCATTGATGAGGAAAACCATTAAGGTGGCTCATGGTCTTTTGGAGGAGTTAGTAAGTAATAGTTTCATGTGGTCAAACGAAAGGAGTAGGCAAGGCACAAAGGAACAAAAAGGCATGATTCCAATTGATTCTATCACAGCTTTGCAAGCTCATATTACCACCCTCACCAAGCAGTTGAATAATATGCAAGGAGCTTCTTCATCCACAGCCAAAGCCATTTAAGTTCACTATGACTTATGTGGGCAGGACAACCATCGCGTAGTAGAATGCTTCTTATCTCAGAATAGGTAAATTACTTCGGCTAACCAGATCGAGGTAATAATCCATACTCTAACTCTTATAATCTGGGAAAGAAAAACTACCCAAAATTTTCTTGGAGTACTAATAATGTAGGTGGCCAAGCAAAACCGCAAGGACCGCCATCCTTTTAGCAAGACTATCTTGGATCTTGGAGAGCAAAATGGACAAGTTAATGGACATATTATGGTCCAAATTCTCAAGCTAAGAGGAAAGCCAAAAAAGGCAGGAAGAGAATCAGAAACGGATGTTTGCGAGCCAAAATGCCAACTTTGACCAAATCTTGAAGAACCATGCTTCCTCCATACAAAACTTAGAGGTTCAAGTAGGCCATCACACTTCGGAGTGGCAAGCAACTAGGGGAGCCAAGTGTGCAAAAGGAGAGTCAAAAAAAGGAGAAAGGCAAGGAGATAGAAGAACAGAAAGGAGAAGAGAGACCATATGTACCAACACCACCATACAAGCCTAAACTTCTGTATCCACAAAGGGTGAGACAACGTCAGGTAGACACTCAATTTTCCAAGTTTCTAGAGAAATTGAAGAAACTTCAGATTAACTTATCATTTGTCGAAGCTTTGGAGTACATGCCCAAGTATGCGAAGTTTCTTAAGGAAATACTCACACATAAATGCACTGGGAGGACAATCAGATGGTAACCTTGATAAAGAATTGTAGTTCGATCATATTACGCACATTGCCTTCAAAACTACAAGATCCATGGAGTTTTACTATTCCATGTGTTGCTGGTGACTTTGAATTTTCTAAATGTTTATATGATTTAGGTGTGAGTATTAACTTGATACCTTTATCTATTTTCAGGAAATTAGGATTAGAAGAGTTCAAGCCAACATCTATGCTCATTCAGCTTGTGGACCAATCCAACAAAAGGCCATTTGTAGTTGTAAAAGATGTGTTAGTAAAAGTTGATAAATTCATCATTCTTGTTGAATTTGTTGTGTTCGACTTTGAAACAGATAGACATTGTCCATTGATTTTGGTAGGCCCTTTATGAATACTAGTAGGGCATTAGTTGATGTGCATGAAGGAAAACTTATTATGAGAATTGGTGATGAGCAAGTTGAATTTAACATGACTAATTCTTTGAAGAAAATGATGGATGGTACTCTATGTATGAAGATTGATGTTGTGGATGAGTTTGTGAAGGAAGTTGAAGAGGAAGTTGGTGAAGTTATTGAAGTACAAAGGGATTAGAGTGTGAGAGAAGAGGAATTATGTGAGGAAGTTGAGCTAGAGAAGTTGAAGAGAACAAATACACCCACACCGCCTTCCATTATTAAGCCACCCATTTTAGAGTTTAAACCCTTACCTTCCCATTTAAGATACACCATTTTAGGTAAGAACCATACTCTTCCTATCATTATCTCCAACCAATTGGATTATGAGCTAGAAGAGAAAGTGGTGGAGACCATTAAGAAGAGGATGAAAGCTATAGGGTGGCAAATTTCTGATATTAGGGGGGATTGGCCCCAATATGGTGATGTATAGGATTAAACTTGAAGAAGGATGCAAGACAGTGAGGGAGAGGCAAAGAAGGTTAAATCCAAACATTCAAGATGTTGTGAAGAAGGAAGTAGTGAAGCTTTTGGATGCAGGAATTATTTAACCTATTTCAAATAGTGAGTGGGTGAGTCTAGTGTAGTGTGTACCTTAGAAGGGTGGCATGATAGTGATGGAGAATGAACATGGCAAAAATATTTCTACTAGGATTATCACAGGTTAGCGAATGTGTATTGATTATAGGAAGCTCAATTTGGCCACTAAGAAAGATCATTTCTCTTTACCTTTTGTAGTCCAAATGATTAAGAAGGTGACTGTCCATACATTTTACTATTTTCTTGATGGATACTCAGGGTATAATCAGGTAGGTATCAAGATAAGAAGGTGACTTTCCATACATTTTACTATAGGAGGATGCCTTTTAGTTTAGGCTGCATTCCAAAGGTGCATGATGGTCATATTTACAAACATGAATGAGAACTTCATGGAGGTGTTTATGGATGACTTCTCTGTCTTTGGAGATTCTTTTAATCATTGCTTGTTTAATTTAGACAGAGCGCTTCAAAGATGCGAGGAGTCTCATTTAGTATTGAACCGGGAGAAGAATCATTTCATGGTTCAAGAGAGAATTGTATTAGACCATCAGATCTTATACAAGGGGATTGGAGTAGATCGAGCTAAGACCGAAGTGATTGAAAAGCTACTACCTCCTACCAACATCAAGGGCATCTGAGCCTTCTTTGTTCATCCAGGGTTCTACAGACGGTTAATGAAGGATTTCTCTCTTATTGCTAGACCCTTGACTCATTTATTAGTTAAAGATGTGCCTTTTGTGTTTGATGGTGCTTGTTTGGGTGATTTTAACAGCTTAAAGAAGGCACTTACCACAACACCCATTCTAACGTCTCCGGATTGGTCTCTTCCCTTCGAGATTATGTGTGATGGAAGCGATCATGCCATTGGCTATGCCCTTGGCCAGCTAAAGGAAAAGAGGCTAAACGCAATCTATTACACAAGCAAGACCTTGACGAGAGTATAACTAAATTACACAACTATAAAAAAGGTTGTTTGCGATGGTATTTGCATGTGAGAAATTTCATTCTTATCTTTTAGGCTCAAATATTCTTGTTCTTGTTTTTACAGATCATGCGGCATTTTGATATCTCTTTGCTAAGAAAGATGCCAAGGCTAGACTCATCCGGTGGGTGCTTCTGCTCCAAAAATTCAACATTGAGATTAAAGACAAGAAGGGAGCATAAAATGTTGTAGTGGACCACCTATCACAACTTGAAGGGGGCATTATGAAGAGGAAATCAAGGAGAGCTTTCCTGATGAGGCTTTAATGATGGTAGAAAATTCTTTTCATCCTTGGTTTGCAGATACTGTAAACTACTTTTTAAGTGGTATGCTTCCTTCTGATTTCATATATCAACAAAGGAAGCGTTTCTTATTCCAATGTTCTAGCTATATTTGAGATGAACTTGTGTTATATAAAATTTTTGTTAACAATGTGATTTGCAGGTGTGTCCCTGAAGACGAAAAGCTTGACGTTCTAACTCAATATCACAGTTCAATGTATGCAGGACATTATAGAGCGAACAAGGCGACAACTCACATCTTGTAATGTGGGTTCTATTGGACAAGTTTGTTTAAGGATGCTCGAAACTTTGTGTTACAGTGTGATAGATGCCAGAGAGTGGGCAATATATCAAAGTTCGATGAGAGGCCACTTTCGAACATCATGGAAGTGGAAATATTTGATGTGTGGGGCTTGGATTTTATGGGACCATTCTCATCCTCCTTAGGTAACACGTACATACTGGTTGGATTTGATTACGTTTCGAAGTGGGTTAAAGCCATAGCTACTCCAACCAATGATAGCAAGGTGGTGCAAAGATTTATCAAGAAGTTTTTCAATAGATTTGGAGTGCCTAGAGCAATAATCAGTGATGGAGGGAGTGATTTTTGCAACAAACCCTTTGAAGATCTATTGAAAAGATATATTGTTCATCATTGAGTGGTGACTCATTACCATCCACAAATGAGTGGCCAAGTGGAAATGGTGAACAGAGAATTGAAGAAGATTTTGGAGAAGGTAGTGGCACTTCAAGGAAAGATTAGGATTTGAAGCTATATGATACACTTTGGGCATATAAGACAAAGTTTAAGACACCCATAGGTACTACTCCATATAGACTTGTGTATCACAAGGCTTGCCGTTTACCTTTGGAGTTGGAGCATAGAGTATATTGGGCAATTCAGAAGTCGAATATGGATTAGAAGCTTGCGGGTGAGAAGAGATTGCTACAACTTGATGAATTGGAAGAGTTGAGATTTGAAGCTTATGAAAATGCTAAGTTGTACAAAGAAAGAGCAAAAAAGTGGCATGATGCTCACATTAAAAATGATTTTAAGAGTAGGGACTTGGTGCTTTTACTCAATTCACGACTTCAATTATTTCTTGGAAAGCACAAATCAAGATGGAGTAGACCCTTCAAGATCATTCAAGTGTTTCCCTATAGAGCCTTGGAGTTGGAAAATGACAAGGGTGAAGCATTCAAGGTCAATGAGCATAGATGCAAGTCATACTATGGAGGGACATATTCACAAGAAAGGGAAGTCGTCCCTTTCCTTTCTTCCACCCTTTTATGAATACATGTGGAATAGTCAAGCTAATGACCTTAACTTAGCATCTTTACCTTTCTTTTGCTTGTCTTTGTATGCTTCTTTGTTTGAGTTGTTTGGTTTTGATAATGTTTGGTTAGAGTTTGCTATGGTTTCTTGGTGTTTACTTAGGCTTTGTTTGAGTTTTAACTTGTTTTCTCTTCAAATTTCTTATTGGTTGGGTGATTTTAATATGTTTGTAGGTTGCTTGAATATTAGGAATGAATGCTAAGCTTAGAAAAGGGCTAAAAAGTTGGAAAATCAAGATTAGGTGTCTATATAGTGCCCATGATCGTGGGAATGGGTCTGTTTCCCACAAACATGGGAGGGCTCTTCAGAAACTTTCTGGAACCTTAACTGTTGGACCTCGATCTTTTAGTGGAATTTAGAAATATTAAATGAAATTTAATGAATGTTTTTGTATATGTATTGTGTTATAGATGAATTTGTGCTTTAAGAAAAATTAATGAGAAAAGAATCGATTGGTTTTGATGATTTTGATATTTGAGTAGATTTGTTAGGGTTATGAAAGTTTAAGTGAATGAGTTGATTGAAATGGAAGTTGAAAATCAAGAAATAAAGAGAAAAAGTGTGAGAATTTGAAGAATTGAG
>JANKYE010000009.1:15148274-15159101 GCA_032467995.1 Erythroxylum dillonii | reverse complement strand
AATTGTCTCACCAATTTCTTTCTCATTTAATTTCATTTTAATATTTCTAATTTTCATCAAAAGTTCGGGGTCCAACAGTTGAAGAGAAAATCTTTTTGTTCCAATTTTAGTTTTGTCTGAGGATGGTCAAAAGCTAAGTGAGGGAACTTGATAAGTTCTTGATTGACTATATATTTACTCTTTAATACTTAATGATTAATTTTATAATGTGCTTAATATACTTATAATGTTTTAGGTACAAATTAGAAGAATAAGTACCAAAATGAGCTAAGAAATGTATCTTTGGTGTCATCTTATTGATGTTCAATCTTATTTGCTTCATAGAAGAAAAGGAGATGAGTTAGGGTGAAAATGGGACAAAGAAAGAAATAAAGTTTCTGCAATTGACATGGTCATGAATGGGATCGTGTAAGTTAGTGGAAGTATGTAAGCGAGCTACACGACCATGTAAGTGGTAGTGTAGCTCACTATAAATGTGTATGTTCATGAATTCTAGGAATAAAGACAAACATGATCACTTACACACCTATGTAGTTGACCGTGTATATTGATGCAACCCTAATTTTTAGTATAAAAGGGTATTTTAAAGGCCAAATGAAGTATAAAGACATTAGAGATGAAAAAGAGAGATAGATTCTATTCCATTTGGAGAGCTATAAGGAGCTAAACTTCATCTTTCCAATTCAAAAGGGATATCAGGGTCGATGAACGTATTTGGGTGCTAAATAATCTAGTGATGTTTTCAATTTTTTTAGAATTGATTATATTATTTTATGATTAATGTTTTGGGATTTATGGATGAATGATTTAGATATTCCAAATAGAATATTCATGTATGATCCCACTGCCAAAATCTAGATTACAATATGTAACCATTGTAACTTTGGTTCACTTGTGGTAAACTAATGGTTGTGTATTATTAGTGGTAACATAACATAAGTTAAATGACTCAATCTTATGTGGTTATTACCTAGATTAACCTGTTTTCCTATAATGTAATGCAATTGTCACACTAAATTTAGAGAGCTTATTATATAGGTTGTTTGATAGCTAGTTTTAATTAAAGAACTTGTTTTAATTAGACACAACCTAAGGGAAAATTGAGATTAACATAAATGGTTGTTAATCTATGGTTAATAATTTCAAAGAGAGGTATGGGAACAATATGACAATTGATTGTGCATATTAGTGAAAAGGTTGAGATTGAACTATGAACTGTACTTGAAACCCATTGATCAATTCTAGCAATCTTGTATTGTTTGAATTGATTTATCTTTTATAGTTTAGTTTACTTTATTTTGTTAATCAAATTCAACCAAAATCTCCCTAATCTTGTGCTTTTTTTCTATTAAGTCAATTATCACCTATAAATGCACTTGGAGTAAATTAAGTACCAAATATACAACAAAACTATAAAATATCAAACAAAATAAATCAAATATGGTGTATAATCAAATTCAACCAAAATCTCCCTAATCTTGTGCTTTTTGTCTATGAAGGCAATTATCACCTATAAATGCACTTAGAGAAAATTAAGTGCCAAATATACAACAAAATTATAAAACATATTGCAAAATACATCAAATATAGTATATAATTATAGTCAAATATGCATCTATCAAACATCCCCACATTTAAGCTTTTGCTTATCTTCAAGCAAATCATAATCTAAAGTATCAAATTTACAACATCTATCGTTTATTAGTCCTAACCCGTCCATCCATACTCTAAATCATTATGCCATATTAGTCAAATTAACATACAAGTAGAATCAAGTTATCTTAAAACCAACTTCATAAGTCAATATTAATAGTATTCAGGTCAATAATCTTATTAAAATCAAAAGCATAAAGCCTTATGTCTAAACAAGGTTTCACTCAATTCACTTAAGTGTTTTGGGTGAAAAGTATCAAACTCTCAAATCAAGTCATAGTAGAACTTTTTACCATATACTTGTAATATTATCATATTTGCACCACTTATATGTAAACTAGAAACAAAAATCAAGCAGTCTTTTTAAGATTGTGATGGGGCTTAGATAAGGTATGATTGGGATGATATAAAGGTGATCAATTTGAAGGAAATTTACAATGAAAAACATTACAAGAAACATGTTCACAATATATAGGCCCCTTATTTATAAATTCATTGGTCCTATATAGATTTTTTTTCTTTTTCTATACTTGCAAATTTTTTTTGGAACAATATAATTTTGAGCATTCATTAGGTACCACAATTAAAAAAATATTGAACCTTTCAAATTTTCAAGTTTCAAGCATTCAAGTACTGCAAATAACCTTTAGGGTGTAAAATAATAAAAAAGCTTTAAAGAAAAATAAGATAAAAGTTAATAATGTGGTTATAATCAATGAAAAAGCTAAGGCTCAAAATTAGTTATTCCTAAGTGATAAAATATGGTACGGTACATATTAAAGCAATAGGCTTAAACAATTGTTGATTCTAAATGCCATTATCACTTCAGTGCTTCTAATTTGACAATCTATGGTCTCAATATGTACAATAAAAGTAATTTCTAGAATTATTCAACTATTCTAATAACACACATGAAAGAATAAAAGAGCTTAAAATTTTATGAATTTTTGCTCTTATGGCTCAAAATCTCACAAAAAAATGGTTATATTATGAGTGTAAATAATATGCAATTTTCAGTCAAATTGAATATTTCAATGACTACTAACAATATGACATATAAAAGCAATTTTATTCTAACTATCATCCTGCTGCATACTAATTCAAATCAATAATCAATAATGAAATGAAGTATTTATGGCCAAATTTGAACTAATTTAAGATGTTAGTTAATAAAATTTAATAACAACGATTATAATCACTTGAGAAAATCATAATCCCCTTTCCCACACTTAAAATTATACATTGTCCTTAATGTACATAATATAAGCATTAAAAAATGTGAGTAAGTGAAGTTTGGTACTTCCCTGAGTAATATGATTTTCTAATTCTAATTTTTCATGATTTTTGGAATGTCCATTCGATATGATATACTAATATCCTTCCAAAATATAAAGAAAAGGGATAAAAATAATAAAAAATAACACCAAAGCAAATAAATACAAAACATGAAAATAGAAATAACATAAAATTTAAAAAACCTATTCTAATTCATAGGTTGCCTCCCATGCAAGACTTATTCAATGTTGTTTGCTCGATGTACCTTGCACGATACCTTCATCCTGGCTCTATAATTAGTAGCTTACTTCCACCCATTTCTCCCCAAGGAAATTTAGTAGCCTGTAAATACTTCACCTGCTGCAAAATAATAATAAGGGCATAACTTATTAAATTAATAATTCTAGTGGACTTCTTTAATGCCCTTTTCAAAGACCATAATAAAATAAGGGATAATAAAATTTCCTGAATCTTTAGTTAGCATAAGTAGTTTGTCATGTACAAAGTCGGAACCCTCTATACTCAAGGTAACTACCAATGATTCATCAACAAATTCTTCAATTAGCTCCTCCTCAACCACTTTTGTCCCCTTTACTTCTTCTTCCTAGGCAAAGGTTTCTAGCTCGTCATCTTCTTCAATTATCTCTTATCACTTCTCTACTTCTACTTCTTGGATAAAGGCTTCCTCTTCTTCTTCTTCCTCTACTTTTGGAATCTCGTTTCTAATCATAAAGGTGATTGCCATTCCATGATCATTAGGATCTATTTCAATAGTATTAGGCAAACACCCCTGCAGCCTATTAGATAATATTCTTACCAATTGATTAACCCGATTCACCATATTATATATATAAGCCTCTGTTCTCTAATGCCTCATGTTTGATTCTTAAAAAAAATTGACAATCATATCCTCTAAAGTTGGTTTCTTAACATGAAGTGCTTATTGCTATAAATATTCAGCTAAAGTATAATCATTTAATCCATTAGCATAAGAATTGTTGCACTCTGAATTATAATATTCTTGTACAATATACTTTGAAGTCAGTTGTGCATCTTTGGTTGCTTCTATATGTAATTTAGTGTCTGACAGTTATGATTGTAGTTTTTACTTTGACAATTCTTGCAACATAGCATGAAATTCGATTGAGCTTCTGAAAACATGTTAGGATCTCTTTCCATTATGGTGATGCTACTTATTGAAATGACATATCATAACTTTTAATACTAACTGCTCCATCCTTTCATTATGTGGCTATAGCCATGAGTCTCAAATCATAATAATAAACCACAAACAGACCATTAACATAAAGAAATTTTAAAAGATAAATAAAATAAAATAAAATAAAATAAACACAAAAAATAATGGTTAGGTTAATAAAATTGAGGCTTTCCTAATGTTACCATCCTTGGTAATGGTGTAAAAAACTTAATATAATTGCATGAGAACGGCTCAAAAATTCAACGATTCTTAGGCGGATTCATCACCTAACCACTACTAATTGACATTGAATTTTCTTCATATTTCACTTATCCTACATTCATTGTTATTTTTATCTTAATTTAGTTTATTTGTTTATTTTTAATTTTAATTAAAAACAAAAATCATATTCTTAGGCTCGATAATAGGAAAAGGGTAATTATTAGTATCTATAGTTTTCGTGGGATCTTTTCATACTTTTTTGTGCTAGCTAGAGCTACATCGTGCACTTGCGGTAATTTTAATATTAATATAAAAAACACTAATCAAGTTTTTAGCACTAATGTCGGGGATAGTAATATTGGTAAAACATAGATTTTTTTACTCTAGCCATTCCTATTTTCTTCTATTTTATTTTTGTTTTAAATTATTTGATTTGATTTGATTAATTTGACTAATTTTCCTTTTCTTATAGATTTGATGTAACAAACTCCTCCCGCGCGACCCGAACCCGACATCGATGGTGATATCCGAGTCCGTGCCCCGTGAGGGTGGCGTGCTAAAGCACTTAATCTTTCCTCATTCAATCAGAAATCGATATATAATAATTTTCTTTTGAAACACGAAACACATATGCGAAAATCGATACCAAATTGGGCCCTCTTTCATTCATAAACATTTTCACTTAACACAATTTCCAATAGCAATTCGGGCCCCTTAACAATTACAAAACACTTGAGTCATTTTAAACCCAAAGTTATTTAAACACAAACATAATATGCTGAAGTCAATAATCAAATAGGGCATAAGCCGTTTTCAACCATGCAAGGTAATTTACAAAATTCCCATATGGCCATTGGGCCCTTCATTTCAGAATAAAAATCTATACGAAAGTTGCGGAATATTCAATTTAGTACAAATTTAAAGACATGCAATGTAGACGTGAACTGATCCCGACCCTTATTCTTGAAAGCTGTAGGTATACTCCCGTATGCTTAACGGGGTATTCTTCGTATCTTGAAAAATAGTTGCAAATTTTGGGTGAGTTTTGTGAACTCAGTGAGTGACCATGATCAATGGTTCACCCAATCATATAACAAATAATTCACATATTTATTTCACATTTCACATTTAGTACAGTTAATCATTCATGCCATACATCATAATTCATATTTTTCATTATACATATGCAGTGCACATGAGACTCACTCTCAATTTGTTACTTTGTTGTGACCGAGTGCCTAAACTGTCCCGTATCCATAGGATACCGGGCTCATTGATAACCGTCCCATATAGGGCTCATTGATAACTGTCCCATATAGGGCTCATTAAATGTTGAGCCGGTGGCTCTGAATCACTTTTGAGCTCGAGGCTCTTTTTTCACACGTTGAGCTTGAAGCTCTGAACGGCGGCTCCTCTGGTCACAACTGCCATTATATTTCATGCACTCAAGCAATGGAATGCATCATTCACAATTTCATACCACATTCAACCACTTTCTCATATTATCGGACCTTAGTCCGGCATTCCACATGGAAGTGGAGCATTTCATAATTTCATTCATATCCAAATATACATTTAACAATCACATATGTACACATACATCATCCAATTCACATTCAATAGCACTTCAATATTCAAATCAAATATCATAATCATCAGACCTCCTGTCCGGAACCCAACAAACACAATCAATCGTATTCATCAATACAGAAATTAATGTGTACCAAATTCGAATAATGCAAACAATGAAATGAGACCATCTAGGTCTACTCACAGTACGCTCCATATTAGCCCTTGCTTTTAGATTCCGGGAACGCCTGGATGCGGACACTTAATCTGCATAGTCCGTTTAAGCAAAATGACCATTTCATACTCATTAATATTTGTACACATATAAGCATTCATTTAGTCACAATTAAATAAATGGACTATGTACGATGCATGCTCAATGGCAATCCCGGGTATATTTTAGAACACACATTATGCTCATTCCCATTTCAAAATTCATACAAGTCTCACTGAACTTAGACTTACACTTCATTTATACAAGATCATTCTAAATGCTCCTTCAATCTTTGCCCTTTTTACTTACTCAACACTTGGTTATTCCATATCATAACTTAATTTCGTGTTTATTCTTTTCTAACCTCATATGATCACATAATATCCAATTTCCCATTCATAGCTCAGCAATTTAAACTTATGTACAGAATGAGGCTCATTGCCCTTTCACACTATAACCATAAATATTTTACCCACCTTGTTTGCTTGCACAACTCTAAGTTTAAAAAAATTGTCTTTCCCCTTATTCTTGGGTAGGGTTCTTTTGGTTTCCTAAAACAGACCGAATCTTACTCAATAGGAATCCACTTAAAATCCCATAAATGTATAATCACTTTAATAGATTCTAGCATATTTAAATCCAAACAAATTTCTTAACTCCATAAGCTAGAATCATTCCAAAAATCCAAAAGAATCAAAAAGATCTGACCTTGATTTTTCACCAAAAGAGATCTTTAGCTCAAATGGAATCTCTTTTCTTCCTCTTACTTTTTCTCTTCTTAACCACTTCAAAATCTCTCATGAAGGCTAAGGAAATTAAAACCCTAGTTTGTTTTCTCTTCTTTCTCTCTCTCTTTCTTTTTCATGTTTCTCTCTCTTATATCTTTTCTCATCCTCACATTTTGTTCTCTGGAATGTTCTCATTCCCGTAGTTTTTTCTAATTATAAGCAAGACAGTATTTCTTTTTCCAATTATGCCATTAATGATTGAGAATTGTCCCATTTGCCCTTCTAGTTATGCCTTATGTCTTTTATACTTAAGTGACTTGCCAAAAATATCCTTGAACATTCTGATATAGCACTTTCTTCTAGAAGATTCTCCCCTATTTTCTTACGCCTTCTATGCCACCGAAAACATTCCATTTGGTTCAGTGATTCAGAAGATACACTTCAAACATTTTGGACTGTTCTTGTCTATAATAGTATACTATGCATAACTTCCGTATGAATTTTAAACATCCTACAGACTGAATCAAAATCCAAGTCCTTCATAACATTTGTAGCTCCATGTCTCTAATTCATCACAAATCAGAAATCATCTCATTTCGATCAGTAAAACTCTAGAAATCATCAAAATACTAAAGTGTGTTCAGTGGAATAACACCAGTTCATAACCTTTAAAAACACACTCACTTCATCCGTATCACTCTTTTCACTCGATCTCTCTCCATTCAATTCAGATAACTTCAATTTTTGGATGAGATATATAGAAAAGTCTTACGAATCCAATAGTTCAAGAATCAAGTCATTTTAAGGTCTAATGAGGAAGTTATGGCCAAAATACTCCAACACGTTTATATCCTCACTTATAATGTACATGTCTCAGTGAGAATGCCATAAATTTTGCTACAGATGTCGGATTGACTTCGTTGTTGAACCATTGGAAAGAAGACTACGAGATCTACAATTTTCATGAAGACCTCAAAGGCTAATTCTATTGTCTTGCGTCTGTATCATCTCACATTTTATGCCGTCTTCTTTTTATCGTCTGCATTTCTTCCTTTTGCTTTTTATCGCCTACTTTTCTTTCGTTTGCTTTTTATCATCTGCTTTACTTCCATCTGCTTTCTATCGTTTGCTTTTCTTCCGTCTGTTTTTCTTCCCTTCACTTTTTATTGTCTGCTTTTCTTCCCAGAACATATCCACTTGTAAAAGTCATAACTTTTGACTCCGATATCCAAATTTTTCATAAAATATACCATTGGAAAGATAAAAGAGAGATCTACAACTCTTCAGAAGGCAACTTTATCAGAATCTATCTAAATTAGGTCCATATTTCCTCCCGAATTTGGAACACAAATTTTAGCTCAACTCTTACGTTCTGCACCCAGTTCTCAATTTCATGAAAAATTTTGGGATTCTTAGAGACAGAATTGAAATTCGATGTCTTCACAAAAAATGTAGCCATATGTGTCAATTTTAATCCAAATTAAGAATCATCTCATTTGGATAACTAGAGAAAATGTTATGGCTAACAGACCGAAGCACACTCAGTAAACATTTTCCAGGTTACTACCATTCTTGTTTCTAAATCTTTCCTTATCATAACTCATACCAAAATCACTCTTTCCACTCCTCCTACTCCTCATTTTCAATGCATTCACATTATAAGTCGATTATACCCGGAAGTTGTCAATGAATGCATGTACCACTCTTTATGCGAAAATATTATACATTTATGTGCATATATGCTAATGTGATGCATAAGCAAGAAAATGCCTCGTCTAACTTTCTCTTTGAGCTCCTATGCTGAAATTTCGGGTCCTCACCTTTAACGTGTGGACGAGATGTTACAATTCTCCCCCTTAATAGATTTCGTCCTCGAAATTTCTATCTGATTGTTCAATACAGTAGAGGATTAATTTCCTCAAGTACTACTCCATTTCCCATATACTTCATCACTCAAATACTCTCTTTCCAATTATCAGAACTGATTCAATTATCACACAATCTTGACTATTTCATCAGTATATGTTAATTTACTCACCAACTTTTACTTCATATACTGACAATCGATCTTTGTTGATCAGGTCATTATTTCAAAACCTATTCTCATATCCCATATTATTATGAATATGAAACATCTTTCACCCATAACACTAACTCATAATAATGTTCATACAGACCAATTTATATGGCTTACCTTATCCTTTCTCCATATCTGAACACACCTTACCAAGGCAGTACTCACAAAAACACTACATCTCTCCTTTAACAATTTACTTTTCTTTAGTGTTAATACATTCATCTCTTATGTTCATTTCACTATATTCGGTGTTAAGCCACCTAACTCACTTATCCTTCATAATCACTTTTATGTCAGATTCATTTCACTCACTAGCAGTATCTCACATTTGCTATGGCCTTACACCATTTTAGGCCCTCTTTATCTTAAGACAGGGGGTGAATGACCATCTTTTTGTCCTACAATGCCTCATAGAGTACTTTAATAATGTCACTATGATAACAATCGTTATACCTATAATCAATTGGAACTATACATCAATCTCATATTCCTACGAACTTTAAAAATATAAGCTTTAAGCCCTTCCCCAACAGTTAGAACCATTGGTATTTCAAACATGTAACCACTTGTTTCTATATCCTTAGTAGCTAAAATACGATCTACACATACTTCTTATTTTGATCACCAAATATCATTCTCCCGATTCCACTCGAAAGTTCAGATTCATTTTCAATTCCTCTAAGGGACTCACAATTTTGAATCCTTAACTCTTAAGCTTTCTTACTTTTTTTCAGTAACTTTGATCTAAAATAGACTTCATTTTGCCCCATATTACACTCAACACTTTGCACTCTTCATTGCAATAAACTTGTCAACCTCAATATCTGAATTTGCACCATTTCATTATAAAATTGTCTATTCAATGTGTCATATTACACACTACTTTTACCAGTATAGCACTTATTTGTACATTCCTTTCAAGTTCAATCAGTTTCTCAAAGTTACAAAAGTTGTACATTCCAAAATGACTTTGGACATCTAATGTCTCCAAGACTTCAAATAGATTTCTATTCATAGCAATTTTGATCTATGTATCAAAATCAACTCATAAGACCTTAATTGTCTCTATGCATACCAAAGACCACTTTATACTGTTGCATCAGATTGTATCATAATTTCTGATGTGAAACTTCATTATACATTGCATAATCTCCAAATCCAAATGGCATAATTAACATTGAGGTCATAGATCCTCAAAATTCTTCGGATATTCATCATTCATGCGATTTACACCTTTTTCCTCAAATGGTTCAAAGTATTCTTTTAACTGTTCGACTACATTCAAGATCTCATCCATGATCATCATTACTATTTGATCTGATTTCACTCGGATCACTCAAATTTTCAACTTCATGATACTGTCGGGGCATCGATATCTCCAACAAATATAACCCAAATTTCCTTATATCTAAAAATTAATTCTTACAATTCCTTAAGTGACTAATTTCTCAATGAAGATAACATTATCTCATGTCATTTTCAGTTTCCCACTTGATTTCTCTCCTTTTTTTATTTTCGCTTTCCATTTCATTTCCTTTAATTCACATTGACTTATTCAAATGCTTATTCATTCGTACTTGTTCCTCCATACATTTCGATTTATTTGAATACTTCACTTTGCATTTTAGTATTATTTCCTCAAATTCGATTTGAATCTCCCAAACATATTTATATTTAATATTGTGAACCTATCTTCTCTTTACGTTTGCAATAGCGTCACCTCGAATTTTAAAACCACTCACATAGTTGGATACTTTACATCAAACAAAATGTGTACCATCTTAATGTTAGTATAAGGCGCTGTCACGATACCGATAAGTCGCCTTGTCTAGTGCGATAAGTCGACTTATGTATGTATTGTGACATTGTTAGAGTAGTGCCCTAAAGGCAA
>JANKYE010000009.1:15036487-15046860 GCA_032467995.1 Erythroxylum dillonii | reverse complement strand
GGGTGGGGGGGGGGGGGTTGGTTTAATTCAATTAAGAAAAAAAAGTGAAATTAAACTAACAAAAGCAAATTAAAACAAATAATAAAAAAGATGAAAGTGGTAAATGCATGTATGATTCTGTTCTCGGTTCAATATCAACCCACTTACAAATAAACATATGTTTTTGCATTATTGTTTTCACATCTCTCTTAGAACTATTGATCGTAAATTAACAATAAGCTCTGTTAATCTTAGTTTTCCCTTAGGTCATGTTTAATTAAAATAAGCTTTTTAACTAAATCTATCCATCGAATAACCTAGAACAAGCTCTCTTAATTTAGTCGGACAGTCGCATTATGAATAAGGAAAACTATTAATCTCGGTAACAACTACACAAACTTAGGTCATTAACCCTATGTTACGTTATCCCTAATGATTCAACACCACTAGTTTCCATATTACGTATTGTATTTAATATTCTAGCAATAGGTCCATACATAAACAATCCAAAGAGAACCAGAATAATGATTATCCATATATGAATATCCAAATCAATAGATATAGAATAATGTAAATAATCTTAAAGAGAGAAAGAAAAATGATACACAATGATGATATGTTTAAATGCAATCCTCGTCGTCGATTTTACCTCCAAATCGGAATAGGGAAGTTTAGCCCTCCCTGGGTCTCCAAATAGTAAGTGCTCTGCCCTTCATAAAGTCCCAAAATGATTATCCTCCCATTTGCCATCCAAAATGTCAATTTATAGTAAAAACTAAGATTCTGGATATATGCACATTTAGGTTCACGGTCGTGCATCCAATCGTGCAAACTAATTAAAATGCCCAATTCGTGCATCCAACTATGCATCTCCCAAGTGTTGCTGAATTGTTATTCTTCATGTGATTTCTTGTCCAATCTTCACCCTAATCCATCTCCTTCTTATTCCATAAGGGCAATTGATATGTGTTTAATTGATTATACATTTACTTCATTACACTTAGTGATTAATGATATGAAATTGCTTAAGATACTCACTTTAGTTCATATATGATTTTAAGCATAATTCAAAAGCAAATGAGTTAAAAGCACAATATTTGGGCCATTTTTTGAAGATTCATATTAACTTGTCTTCATGGAATAAGAATGAAGAAGATTAGAGCAAATAAAGACAAGAAAATGAAAACATAAAGTGAAGAACCAAGATATGATTTGTCTCACGGCTGCTGGAAAATTGCAGCTACCATGAGGAGTGACAACCAGCTGCTTTATTCATTACTCATCTTCGGTTTTGGGTAGAACAACTAAGAGACAGCTAGCTCCTATGCATGCTTCTCACTATGGATAGCCAACTACTTTCTCACCCAACCAGTTGCCTTCTCACAGTGATGCCAAAAACCAACACCATGTAACTCCCATGTATGCTATATTGACACCCAACAGCGAAACATCTCACGCCCACCATCTAGCTCCCAGGTATGCTTCCAGTTGTAGCTATTATTCATCAAAGGAATCAAGAATAGAAAAGGATTGAAACTCACAGACATACATACTAATTTGGTATAGCTGTAAGCATTAACTCACAACTGTGCAATACATATGCATGGGCATGAGTTATTCCTCACGCCCATTGAAAAGTGTAGTAACGCTAGTCAAAATAAGTAACTAGATCTACTACTATAGCAATGGTGAGTGTAGGTCGATTCCACAAAGAGTGTGTGTAAAGTTTCCGAAATGAAAGCAACTGGTGTTTAGGTTTAACGAGGGGATTTGGATTTTGAAATAAGAAAATAAAATGAAACTAGACTAATAAAAACAAATTAAAGAAAGCATGCGAAAATTGTAAAAATAGGGATTTCGTAGGGACTCGGTTCTTTAGTTCAACCTCGACCTACACTCTAATTAAACATATTTCATTAATTTGTTGTTATTAAACCTCTCCTAGCAACTATTAATTGTGGGTTAATAATTAGCTCGAGTTTTTTCCTTAGGTAGTGTTTAATCAAGATACAATCATTAATTAAGCCTAACCACTGAATAACCTAAGATACGATCGCTATATTTAATTAGGTAGTAGCATTACGAATGAGGAAAACCGATTAATCAAGGCAATAACCACATACGATGCGTCACTTAACCTAGATTATGTTATCCTTAATGATTACGAATCATTAGTCGCTACGCATGAAGTTCAACATAACAATTACGAATTATATCGAAAATCTAGCAATGGGTTTGCAAATAAACAATTCAATGAATGCATTAAAATCATCTTTTCATAATACCCAATTCAATTAACACAAGATAACATAATCAATTCCTAATGAGAGAAGAAACAACAAAAATAGTGAAATATACTTAACCCGGGTCGTCGGCATATCGGTGTTGGGATGTCTAGCCCTCCATAGGACTCCTGGAAAAATGCTTTAGCCTCTATTAAATAACCCCTACCAAAGTTCCCTAATAATGCCTCCCACTTTTTGCGCTCACTCTCCGCTGCTGTTTTATCTGATTTAGTGAATTATTTGTTGATCCATCTATAGTATTTTTTCCCTTATATGCTACTGTGCGTTTTAAACAAAAAACGCTCGCAGACATTCTTCATTTCGCAGACGTTGTGCTCCTTGCCTCCAGCTGCTATGCATTGTCATTTGCGTGTTATTCGCTGCCCAATTATTGCAGTTCTCCTTTGGTTGCCTGCCCTTTTGCTTCTTGTTTTAATCAACCTTATGTGTTGCATTTTACTTCTTCCCATTAGCCTCTTCTCTTCCTTTTTTACTGTCTCCACACTACCATGTTACTGCTCCATTAAATTAGTTTTTACATGGAAAAAATATGCACGTGTTGCATCCTTTCTATGATTCTTCTTCTTTTTGTTCCATTTTTTCTTGTCTTCATTTTGTCTTCTAATTATCTTCTTCTTGCTCTATGAAGACAAGTGAATATTAATCTTCAGAAAATGGCCTAAATATTGTACTTTCGACTCACTTTAACTTCTTTGCTTCCACATTGTTCCTAAAATCACATATGAGTTAAAGTGAGTATCTTAAGCAATTTCATGTCCTTAATCGCCAAGTGTTATGAAATAACTACATAATCAATTAAGCACCTATCACCCATGCATGGTGTGTCACACCCGTGACATACCAAGTCACAGGTGTAACACTTGCCACCTCACCCATCAATTTTTTAACCAAGAGGTTTAACAGAAACTGAGGGTGTGACGGAAAAAGGGTTTTTTGGATGAAAGTTTTGGAGTGTTTCGGGCCGAAGTTTTGGGAGCCTTCGGGAGAGAAGAGAGTGTAATGAAGCTCTCACATATGGATAGACCCATGGAGGGGTAGCTTTCCCGACGTCGGTTTCGAGGTGTAATCGATGCTGATGATTAGGCTTGGCAATTTTGGCCCGACCCGCTCAACCCAACCCAATTTTGGCTCAGGTTGATAAGGCCACAAACCAAAACAGTTCAACTCAGTCAGGCCTAGCATGGGCTACATCAGGCTAGCCTGTGGCCTGATTAGAACAATTAAAATGACGTCGTTTTGTAAATTTTTTAATAGAAAAGTAAGGATGGGACACGGAGGCCCGCGAGCCATTCAATGAGAGGTCGAGCCAGGTCGGGTCAGCAGCAGCTCGAGCCTGACTCGTCCCATTGACATCCTTACCGATGACCCGAATAAGTTTATTTCTCTTTGTATTTGTTGCTCTTTCTCTTTTAGGAATTGATTATGTTATCTTATTTTTATGGAATTAGGTATTGTGTAAGAATGATTGAATGCACTATCTGATTGTTTTCATGTAAAAACCCATTGCTAGAATCGAATATAATTCGTAATCGTTGTTTTTTAAATTCATTGGTAGTGATTAATGGTTCGTAATCATTAAGGATAACATAACCTAGGTTAAATAATCCGAGCTTATGTGATTATTGCTTAGATTGGTCTTTTTTTCTCACTCATAAGGTGACTGTCCGATTAAACTTAACGAGCTTCTCTTAGATTATCTGATAGTTAGGGATAATTAACGAACTCTTCTTAATTAACTATGATCTAAGGAAAATTTGGGATTAACAAAGCTTGTTCTTAATCTACGACCAATAGTTCAAAGAGAGATGTGAAGACAACAATTCAATAAAATATGTTTAATTGAGTGTAGGTCGAGATTGAACCAAAGAACCAGGTCGCTAACAAATCCACCACTTTCATCATTTTTGCATGTTTTCTTTAATTTGCTTTTTATAGTTAGTTTAGTTTTATTTTCTTATTTTAACCAAACAAAAACCTCTTAAACCTAAACACCGATTAATTTCATTTTAAAAGCTAACCGAACACTTTCTTTAGGATCAACCTAGACTTACTGCTAGCTATAGTTTTAGCCTAGTTAATTTGGTAGCGTCATGGCGTGCTACTAGTAATTGAGTTTGAACATCAAGATGTTGGCTCAAGGTATATGCCTTTAACCTAGTTTAGTTTTTGTGCTTCAAACTTGTTCCTAATATCAAATATGAACTAAAAATGAGTATTTTAGGACTTTCATAATAATAGTCACTAAATGTTAAGAAGTTAATGTATAAACAATTAAGCACACAAAAAATTCCCCCACACTTAGCTCTTAACTATCCTCGGGCAAAACAACAAAATCAAAGTCACAAACTAAAACACTTTCATAATTTCCACTTTTTTAAAAATAGATTGCCATAAGTAAAGATAAATAACTTTCAAAATCATAGCAAGAATTTAACATTGAATGCCTCTACTCTTGATCACTCAAAAGTTATTCTCTTCATAAACTGAGCAATGTAAGGGTAGACTTTGATAAAATGTGTTTAAATGTGATAAATTCATGGGTATACTTAAACAGTATTCATGATCAAGACATTCCACAACTTTGCATATCATTTCATTTTTCCTCCATTAAGATTCACATGCATAATCATAAATCAAAGGACCTTTAAGGTTGTAATGTAGGCAAACGTTAAAGTGAGATGTATTTGGATAATGTGATGCAAAAGCCATGAAGTGCTAAAACTTACATTCACCCACAACTAGGTACCATTAGCTATGATGAATGCAAAAACATTGTTTCACAGCTTATATCGAAGCTCTCACACCACAAACCACATGAAGCATAAGGAATAAGAAGGAACCACTAATATAATTGATGAAAAACAACACATTATAACCATAAGCATGATCCTTCAAAACAACATCTACCTCATATGCATCATACTCGAATCACCCATTCTATATAACTTTAGGAGGAAAAATAACCATGAATAACTTTGCAAAATAAATGGATTTCCTCCTTGATAATTTTATTTAAACATATATTTTTCTTTTTCCTTTTCTTATTTTTCCCTTTCCTTTTTTTCTTTTTTCAATAAAAATTGAAAGAAGCTACATTAACATTGGAATTTATTAATAAGACATAAAATGACATTCCAACAATTATAACCAACCCAAACATGTGCACACCCCCACACTTACACTTTTTTACATCCACAAACATCAACAGTCAATAAATGCTCTACTAACTTTAAAGCTCGGGTAGGACATTTGGTTAAGTTTAAGGCATGTAAAGTAGTTAGCATAAATATAACAGACAAAAAAACTCAGGGAGGCTTAACAAATGAAAATTTCATATCATCAGGTGAGTTATTTGGCTAATGTAGTTTATAAAACAAAAAAATGCCTATATCATTTTTATATTAATGCCTGTGATAAAATTATGGCCTTGAATAGAAAATCAAAGCAAAGTCAGAATGTATAAACCATGAAGGTCACACATAAACAAAAGACAATAAACTGATATAGATATGCCAGTCTATAAAGGTTCAAAATCTCACTGGCTTATGTTTACGACTAGTCATTATTCTTCTAAAGATAATATATATTGACCAATCACAAGAGTAATAATATATGCTAAAGTTGCCATGAATTTTTCTAGTCAACTAATTCTCTAATTATGACTATAGTCTTGAAAGTAATAGAAAAAGAGAAAATATTCGTCTATTTGTTTGATTTTTAAAACACCTAAGAAACACACACAAGCAAACAAGCTTAAAAACATGTATGAAAACTAATATTGTCTCCCCCACACTTAAAACATATATTTTTCCCCAATGTAACATCAAATGTAAGAAATGGAGAATTTAACAGAAACCATATTTGACTTCTCTTCTTCTTTCTTTTTTACATTTCCCTTTTGTTGGCTATGTTTTTGAACATTTGGCTTCTCCAATTGCTTGCCACTCCTAAGTGTGATCACCTTGAGTTGTTCCTCTGGATTGGCCTCAATGCTGTTTGGTAAGCTTCATGCATTCCTAGAAGACAAAGCATTAGCAAGTTGACCTACGTGTACCTCTAAGTTATGGATGGATGAAGCGTGGTTCTTCGCAATTTTGTGAAACTTTGCCTCTATTCTCTTTTGATTCTATTCTTGTCTTCTTTGACCTTCCACTTGGCTTGAGAACTTTAAGCCTAATACGTCCATTAAATTTTCCATTTTGTTTTCTAAAGATCAAAGTCAATCTTACTGAAATCCAGGAGTTCCTTGTGTTCTCACATATCCACCTGCATTGTTAGTACTCCACAAAAATTTGGGTGATTTTTCCACTTGGGATTGTAAGTGTTAGAGTATGGATTGTTACCTCATCGCTGCTGTCCTAAGTAATTTACTTGTTCTATACCACTTGCTACAAGGAACAAACATTCAACTATTCTATGGTTATCTTGCCCACATAATTCATATTGTAACTGCATGGTCTTGACTGTGGATGAAGAAGCTCCTTACGTGTTGCTCAACTACTTGGTGAGGGCAGCAATCTGTGCTTTCAAGGCTGTCACCGAGTGAAGTGGAATCATTCGTTTTTCTCCTTGGACCCTTGTCTACTACTTTCACTTGACCACATATAGCTGTTACTCACCAACTCTTCCAAAAGGTCACGAGTTGCATCAATAGTTTTCCTCATCAAAGACCCTTCTACAGCCGCATCTATTGTTCTCCTTGTGCTCTGAGTTACACCATTGTAGAATGCCTGTAAATGAAATTCCCTCAGAAGGTTGTGGTGGGGGTAGCTCCTTTGTAATTCCTTGAATCTCTCTCAGGTTTCATAAAACAACTGCTCATCACTTTGTTGAAAGTTTGTGATTTCATTGACGATCCTTGTTGTATTGGTCAAAGGGGAGTACTTAACCGGGAAAGCTTGGGCTAGCTACTCCCAAGTAGTGATTTAGCTTGCATTGAGTAAATTATATCTTGCCTTTGCCTGATCTCTCAAGGTAAAAGAAAAAATCTTAATCTCACAGCATCATCAGACATCCCATTAAACCTAAAGATATCACAGATCTCTAAGAAATTTGCAAGATGGGCATTGGGATCTTTGTTAGACATCCCATAAAATTGCACACTGCTCTAAAGTATGTTGAGGAGTGCCGATTTGATCTCAAAATTATTAACTTGAATAGCTGGCCTTGTAACTCCTTGAGGACTAAAAACTGGCCTCATAAAGTCCATCAATGTCCTCTTAACTCCTCTTTGCTCTCCTTCTTTTACCATATTCCTTTGTATTTTTTGTTAGTGTCTAGCTCTTCTTATCTCTCTTTCTTGCCTTGTAATATCTGAAAGCTCTTCTTTAATAAGCTCGTAGACCTTCTTATGCTCCTTGGGCTCATGCACCTGCAAAAAGCAAGGAAAAGTATCAAACACTCTTAAATCAAAGTCACCTAAACTAAACAAGATGTTAAACAAAACAATTGGGGCTAAAAACTTGATTGCAAAAACAAACTACTTGTTTTACGCTAAAAATTGCAAGTATATGGGTCGTTACTTGTAGTAAAAAGAAAATATCATCCTACAGAGATTATGCTTAGGTACCACTTAATTCAAACTGTGCTTTGTTTAACACTCAAATTCGAATAATAAACTAAAAAGTAAATTAAATTAAACAAACTAGCAACAATTAAATAATGCAACAATGGAAATCTGTCAAGAGTGTGAATAAAGTTGTGGGAGAGGGGATTTTACCTACATTACTGCTAATCTATCCTTTTATGTGTTTATGGGATGTCGGTTATAAACAATTGTAGGGTTGATTACTCTCTCTTGAGTTATAATCGTTCCCTAAATTGTAAACCCTAATCGAATTATGGACTTGCAATCTCTCAATTCACAAATTACCCATAATTCTAGTTAGTTCTAAAGCTCTCTATAAACAATCTGGTCTCACACGAGATCTCTCTATATGAAATTATCAACTAGATTGATTAAGTGGCCAATTAGATCACCCAACTCTCATTAATTCAATCTAATCTTTTTTATCTGGTTCACCCTCTCGGTTTGTTACCAAGACATGCAGATACATTAATCAATCACAACACCCAAATCAAGTAAACACAATTCAACTAGATTAACATTAAATATAAGTAAAATCTTGAAGAAAAAGTTAGAACATCATTAACAACTCAAAATCCATAACCATACAACCCATCTCAATCTTACACATTAAATGAATAAAAAATTAAATGAGGAGGAAATGAAACTTAGAGTGGATGATTCGTGAAAGTAGCGTCATCGGGAGATCACCTATTTCGGGAAGCTTCGGCATTGAAACCCTTCTCTTCTTCTTTTCTCTCTCTCTTGTTTCTCTCTCTCTTTTGGGTTTCCAAATGTAGGCTGAATGTAGACTCCCTTCTAGGATTACATCATTATACTTTTATAGTCTTTTCTAATTAAGGTAAACCTAGTGTCTTTCAGGGGTCTGAAATGTCCCTTGAAAACTCAAATTCAAAAGTGACTTCGATTATGTCTACGCACAGGCCATAATTGTGGCCTTTAGTGCACGATCATGGCCTGTTTATCTGCTCTCTATCACGATCGTGGAAAATTCCCGTGATTGTGGCCTTATGCTTGAGCTTCTGTCACAATCGTGGCAAATGTTAGTGCTTCTCCTAACGATCGTGGCAGATTCCTAATGATTGTGGCCCTATATTTTGGTTCGGGTTTCCTCTGAAACTCTTCCAAATGCCCTAAAACACTAACAAACTTATCATGGTACCTCATATATATAAAATTGAAGGTAAAAAACATGTTCTCACCCAAAGAACACTTAAAACACAAATATTTATGAACTAACACAATTCTTAACGTAAACACACAGTAAACAATCAAATTACCTATAAAAATACACTGCAATCTACACCTATTAAATACCCAAGGAAACGCACTTTCCTGGAAATATCCCACCTCACTTTTGCTGATGACATCCTACTCTTTTCTAATGCAAGTTAACCATCCATTCAGTGCTTGATGAAGTTCGTGGAGAAATTTAGTAATCTATTAGGTTTGTGTACCAATAAGTGTTGGACCAATGGAGGTGGACAAATTAAATCCTTCTATGTTTTGATAATAATAAAACTTAAAGAATTGGTTAAGAAATAATTTAAGGTATTTGGATTGAAATTCAAATAAAGGATTTGTGCAAATCAAGATTGAAATATTGTGTATCATACTTCAACGTGCAAGAGATAAACAACGTGCAGATCATGTATGAACAATTCAAATCAGCATCTCAACAAACATATATTGAAGATTATGTGAGATATGTACGTTGGAGCTAAGTACTAGTCGACTATCAAGTTGCAAACTGACTATTGACAATCAGATTTGTAAGTTGGAGTCAGTACTAGTTGACCATCATATTGCAAGTCAACTAATAATAATCAGATTTGTCAGTTGGAGTTGAGACAAGTCGACCAGCACGTTACAAGTCGAATATTGACAACAGACCTATCAGTTGGTTGAATGGACTAGTCGACTATCAGCCTATTAGTCGACTTTTCGAAGAGCGGAGCAGAAAAGTTTATGAAAAATGTTAGTATAAGTCGACTGATTCCTTGAAGACAAGTTGACTATAATGTACTAGTCGACTATTACACATCGACTAGTCAACTATCAGTTGCAGCTGAACATAATCTGACTGAGTCAATTAATTACAAACAGAACAAAAATCATTCTACAACGACTATAAACATCTTGAAGCCTATAAATAAAGTATAGAATATCAAAGGATCGATTACACAAGTCCAAAGTGACATACTTACTATAGATCAAAATTTGCTCTTAGCATATTCAATTGTATTCAGCTGTACTAAGCTTTACTACTTCAATTTATATCATTGTTATTGTGAGCTAAGTGATTAGAGGAGAATCACTTGGGAGGTAGGATTTGTGTTGTAAAACAGATCGATTGTAAGGTGTAACTTGAGCCGGAAATCAAGTTGGGTTGGAAGAGTTCACACTGAACTAAAAAGTGTATAATAAAGAGTTTTGCTAAAATCCTAAGTGGGAGCTTAGGTAGAGGACGTAGGTCTTAGCACCGAACCTATATAAACATT
>JANKYE010000009.1:15024556-15036387 GCA_032467995.1 Erythroxylum dillonii | reverse complement strand
GAAATCCTTGTTAAAACTTATTTTTGGTAAACCTCTTACCAAATCATGCTTAATCAACTTTGAAATGTGTTTAAAGCCGATATGACCTAACTTTTTATGCCAGATCAATTTTCCTTCTTCAGTTGATAAAAACAAGAAATATTTTGATTTTGACATTCTTCTAAATTGATTTTGTAAAGGTTATTTCGTCTTTTGGCAGAAAAGAATATAGACCCATTCTTGTTTCTAACTTCACAGGTATTTTGATTTAATGTAACTTCAAAACCAGAATCACATAATTGACTGACACTAATCAAATTGTGTTTCAGACCATCAAGAAGCAGCATATTGTCAATACATGCAAAGGAATCTTTACCAATTTTATAGATTCTGATTATCTTGTCCTGCTGGTTGTCTCCAAAAGTTACCGATCCTCCCTTCTTATACTGAAGATCTAGGAACATAGACCTTCTTCCAGTCATGTGTTGCAAGCATCCACTGTCCAAGTACCAATGGTGCTTGCAGCCTCTTCTAACGAACGATATCTGCAGGAGATATTATTTTCTTTTTAGGTACCCAAATTTTCTTGGGTTCTTTGGGGTTAGTTCTAATATATGTTATAGAATGATAATGATGCAACTGATGAGTTTTTAGATGAAAATGTGATTGATGAATCTTCTTTTTATAAGGTAACGACTTTTTTTTCTGCTGAAAAACCCTAATCCAATTTTATCACTAGGGTGTCTAAACATTCCTAATATGTCGTTCATTTTCTTTGTACTCTTAGTAAAAGTTGCTAAATCAGTTGAAAGACTATTAATTCTTAGCTTTAGTTGATTGATCTCTTCAGATCTATCTACAACACCCTTTTTCTTAATTTTGTCCACTTGCTTCTTTAAGCAGATGTTCTCTCTTTCTAACTCTTGTATATGTTTTAGACTCTTTACGTACTTTTTCTTCAACAGTTTGTACTGTTTCAAAATTGCATGAGAATCCTCTAGTAGTTCTGAGTATGCATCTTGCAAATCATTAAATTTCGAAGTTACCTCCTCATCACTTTCTTCTTCAGCTACTAGGCATATATTCGCATGTTCTGATGTCTCCGAGATAATATCTGATTCGGACGAATCTAGATCTTCCCAGGTTGCCTTCATGCTTTTCTTGCCTTCTTTACTCTTCTTTAGTTTTCTCTTCAGTAATGGACATTCGGACTTGTAATGTCCTAGCTTGTTGTACTCATAGCATATGACAGATGTCTTCTTGGTCTTCCCATAATCTTTGCTATTCTTCTTAAAGGATGGATTTCCTTTGGCCTTTTTCTTCCACATTCGTCTAATTTTTCTTGAGATGAAAGATAGCTCGTCATCTTCTTCACTTGACTATTAGTCTGATTCACTGGAATCATCATTCTTAGCTTCTTCAATCTTCAGTGTTTTTGATGATGAATTCCTCTTTCTTTGAGTCTTGTGATTCTTTTATCCGTCCTTCAATGCTGTGGACTTGTCCCGTCTGGGCTTATCTTCAGCATCGAGCTCCACTTCATATATTTTCAGAGATCCAAGCAATTCATCAAGCTTTAACTCGCTCAAATCCTTGGCTTCTTGTACAACTGTAACTTTTGATCTCTATCTCTTTGATAGACTCCTAAAGATCTTACGAACATGATCTTGATTATCGTAAGTTCTTCCGAGAGCTGTAAGTCCATTGATAATTGTTTGAAATCTTTCAAACATTTGATCAATAGATTCTTCCTCTTTCATTTTGAAAAGCTCGTACTGATGCACAAGAATACTTATCTTGGACTCCTTAACTTGATTTGTACCTTCATGTGCAATGGTTAATGTATCCCACATTTCTTTTGTAGTATCACATTCGTGGACTTTATCGTACTCACTTCTGCTTAATGCACAACTCAAAAAGAACTTTGCCTTCGAGTTTAGTTGAAATCTCACCTTTTGATCAACAGACCATCTGATTCGTGGAATAGGAGTTCCTTCTTCATCTACCGGTGTGTACGAATCATTTTCTATTATGTCCCAAAGGTCAATATGAGTAGATTCGATAAACAGTCAGATTCTATCTTTCCAATAGTGATAGTCTTTTCCGTTAAACGCTAGGGGTCTAGTGACTGAGGCACCTTCAGCAATGTATATGTGTGATTTTGCCATGAACCTTTATCCACACTTTGTTACAGTGATGCTTGGAAACCAAGCTTTGATACCAATTGAAGTGAATCACACGTTAATACAAGACTTAATAAACGATATACAAATGCACAAGAAGGGGGTTAAATTATGTATTCTTTTTTGATGATCCTCTTATTAACAATTTCATTAACAGAAACTTGTTCTTCTTAGAAACTACTAAAAATCAATGTTGAAAATAGTAAGATTGAAAATTCAAAGTTAAGAGAGAGTTGAGAGTTGAGAGAATGTTGACACAGCAGATTTATCCTGGTTCGCCCTAAGCTATGGCCTATGTCTAGTCCTTAGAAATCTTTTTGAGATTTCACAATCTCACAAAATGTTACAAGTGTTCTTTGATTTCGAGCCTCTTCAGGTCTCTTATAACAAGTATTCTTAGCCTCTTCAGGCTATCTGCTCTTCTTTCAACTAAAAGAAGTTTCAAGCTTTGTTACAGATAAAGATAGCTCTAAATTTTTCGCACAATAATATTTCTCAAATCATTAAGTTTATCAAATATGCTAATCTTCTGTAGTTTTTGACTTCAATTCATATTTATAGCCTTCATCTTCAACTGCTTCTTGATTCTTGTATCTTGATCTTTCAAGATTTAGTTATTTAGTTGAGTTCTGTAACTAACTCAAGCTAATTAGTAATCCAACGTAGTATCAGATCTTCCATCTCACTTCTTTCCATCTGATGTTTTTCTTGCACTTCAGTCTCATTTTCTTCTGTCTGATTTCTTAGTTTGCGCTTTCATCTGTCATTTGTTTCCGCGCTTCGTTCTGATTTTCTTCCGTCTGTCTTTCGTCTGATTTTCCATCGTCTGACTTTTAGCTTCTCGCTTTTGTATGATTATTGGCTTTGCTCCTTCCTTCTCATATTCTTCTACTTCCGTCTTACTTGCCTCTTCCATTATTATTTTTTCTTCATCAAAATCATTTGAGTAAAGTCATTTTGACTTAACAACATCTTATTAGGCAATTTGGTGAAGTGAGGGATAGGTTGGAGAAGCATGAAGCTATCATAGCTAGTTTACAATATAACTCACCTTTTCCTATTAGAATGGATGACTTTGGGGTTTATAATGAGGCTGAGGGTGCTGCCACCAACTTATGGGAGTTAAACCTAAATGGAAGTAGAGGAAAAACAGGTAGAAGAGGATGTAGAATGGGAAGGAAAAAAAAGAGGCATGATTAGTTTTGGATGTGAAAAAGGAAATATGGAAATTGTGGATAAAAATATATATAGAACTATGGTGAATATAAAACCTTTTAAAGGTAGACCCAGGCGTCTATTTGGAGTGGGAGAAGACATTGAAGTTAGTTTCGATCATTATAACTTTTCAAAAGATAAAAAGATTAAATTGCCAATAGGGGAGTTTAGTGATTATACTTTGGATTAGAGGGATCAACATATTCTAACTAGGAGAAGGAACTAAGTACTACCTTAAAACTTGAGAGGATATGAAATGATTATGAGAAATTGTTTTCGTGCCAAGTTTCTATTATAAAGAGATATACCAAAGTATGTAAATGTTTAGTCAACGTTCCAATAATGTAGAGGAGTACTACATGGAGATGGAGGTTACCATGCTTAAGATAGATATGAAGGAAGATAAAAAAGCAAGAATGATTTATTTCATTTATGGGCTGAATTTAGAAATTGCCAACATTGTAACACTATACTATTATATGGAGTTAGAGGATGTGGTTAACATGACCATAAAGGTAGAAAGATAACTCAAAAAGAGTTCTATTAACCACTTCTTGTGTTTTTAGTGTAGATTATGGACCAAAACATGGAGTAAAAAGGCTAAAAAAGCTCCAAAGCCTAGCTATGAAGTAACTAGACTGTAAGTGTCAGCACTAAGTGGAGAGAAAGCTAAACATAATTCCTCTTCAATAACTAGGAACTAAGATTTCAAGTTTTTAGGTAGAGGCATACAGCTTCATAACATCTAAATAAGAGGCTGACGATATTCAGGGAGGATAGAGAGCATATGTCTAAATGTAAAGAGGAAACAAATGAGTGTATGCCAAGTTTAGAGGAAGCTAATAGTGATGAGCATATTAAGAGGCCTAAAGACCAAATGGTGTTAGTCATTAGGAGGGTATTGAGTATATATGTGGGAGTCGATGATGCAAATGAATAATGAGGGAATTTCTTTTGCACAATATCTTTCATTAAGGATCAAGTTTTCTTTTATATTTATAGATTGAGGGAGTTGCGCAAATCTAGCTAGTGTGGGGTTAGTGGAAAAGTTAGGACAACCAACTACAAGACACCCTAAACTATACAATTTATAATGGTTGAATAAGAGTGGGAAGGACAGGGTAACAAAGTAAGTGCTAGTTTTCTTTATCAATTGAGAGGTATAAGGATGATCTGCAATATGACATGGTTTTTATACAAGCTAGTCATATTCTTTTAAGGCATCTTTAGTAATTTAATAGGAGAGCCATACAAGTGGTTACAAGAATCATTATTCCTCTATCAGGAATGTAAAACTGATCATCCTTGCTATATTTTCACTAAGGCAAGTTTATGAAGATCTACTCAAGATTTATGAGGAAGAGTGAGAGAGAATGACAAAATTTTGGTAGTACGTTGTAACACTAGTCAAGATAAAATAACTAAACTACTACTATAGTAGGGGTGAATTTAGGTAGATCCCACAAAGAGTGTTAGCAAAGTTTATGAATTAAAATTAATCGGTGTTTAGTAAAAAGGGAGTTTTGGATTTTTTAATGAAGAAAATAAAATGAAACTATACTAATAAAAACAAATTAAAGAAAACATGTGAAAAATGAGGAACTATGTAGGGACCCAGTTCTTTGGTTCAATCTTGTCTTACATCCTAATTAAGCATATTTCCCATCAACTATTAAACGTTGGTCAATAATTAGCCCAAATTTTTCCTTAGGTTTTATTTAATCAAGATACGATCGTTAATTAACCTAATCACTGAATAACCTAGGATACGATCTCTAGATTTAATTAGGTAGTAGCATTATAAATTAGGAAAACTGATTAATCAAGGCAACAACCACATACAATGTGTCATTTATCCTAGGTCATGTTATCCCTAATGATTACGAATCATTAGTCGCTACATATGAATTTCAACATAATAATTATGGATTATATCAAAATTCTAGCAATCAATTTGCAATTAAACGATTTAATGAATACATTAAAATCATCTTTTCACTATACCCAATGGGTTCATAGAAAAATAATCGAATAATAATGAAATTTTGATTATCTATTACATAATAACCAAATCAATTAACATAGGGTAACACAATCAATTTCTAATGAAAGAGAAAGAAACAAAAAATAATAAAAATACTTAACCCAGGTTGTCAGCGTTGATGTCGCCTTTGAACCGACATCAGGACATCTAGCTCACCACGGATCTCTCCCTAAAAAAATGCTTCAGCCCCCATCATATATCCCTAGCTGAAACCCCTTGGTTGCTCTCTTCACTGCGCCTCCTTCTCTTCTATTTCACGCCACTAAATTCACTCCATTTCTATCGCCCCTCCTATTCTCCTCATTGTGCTATGATGTGACAAATTAACTTGTTGGGCCACGTTACTGTTCACGCCTCACTTAAAAACTCACGAACGTTTTCTATTTAACGATGCGTTTAACGCAATTGTCTGCATTACAGAGGATGTCTGCGTGAAATGCAGACTGCGTCTTGCTCTAACCTCCAGCTGTTGCGCTACATTTCATCCCCTACCTTTTCCTCCTACATTGCATTTTCTTCATCTTCCACTGCCCTTTTTGTCTCTTTTCCAAACTTTCCATTTCAATGTTCTTTGCATTTTGTCTTCTTTTAATTTTCTTCTTGTCTTTTAATTTTCTTCTTCTTACTCTGTAAAGACAAGTAAAAATTAATCTTCGGAAAATGGCCAAAATATAAAAGAGCTTTCAACTCACTTTAATTTATTTGCTGTACCTAAAATCACATATGGATTAAGGTGAGTATCTTAAGCATTTTCGTATTATTAATCGCTAAGTGTAAATAATTAAATATATCAACTATTAAACACATATTAATTTCCCTCACACTTAGCTTTCGTCCGTCCTCGAGCAAAACATCAAAATTAAGCTCAAAGACCAGAAACATTTACCCTATTCTCATATGTTCCAAGACTATATAATCATAACAAAAGAAGAATGACTTTAAAAAATGATAGCAACAATTCAAAATTCAATGCCTCTACTCATGATCAATCAACAAGCATCATCTTCAGAAACTGAGAAATTTAATGGTAGATTCGAAAAATGTGTTTAAGTAAAATATATCTATAGGTACACTCAACACCATTTATGATCATGTCATTCCACAACTTTGCATATCATTTCATTTCTCCACCATTAATGTTCACATTTAAAATCATGAATCAGAGGACTTTTCAAGGTAGCAATGTGTTTCACATTTAAAGCTAGTGAAACAAAAGTAATACTCAATCAAAAACTGGGTACTGTTAGCTATGATGAATGCAACATTTATATTTCATAACCCCATTTAAGTCTCATTGACCAACCCATGAAGCATATACCATCAATCCGATGGAATCACTTATATAATTTATGCCAACATTATATTGAAACCACAAGAGTGAGCCTTCTAAGCCAACATCTACCACATATTCAACATACTCAAATAACACATTCTTCATAACTCTAGGAAGAAACATTAATCATAAATAACTTTGCAAGCTCATATGCACTTCCTCCTTGATAAATTTATTTAAACAAAAAATTTTCAATTTCATTTTCTTTTCTTTTCTTGTGATTTTCTCTTTTCTCTTTTCTTTCTTTCCCTTTCTTTCTTTCTTTACATTAAAAGAAACTACATTAACATGGGAATTTTAATGATAAGATATAAAACAACATCTTAACATTATAACCAACCCTCACATATGTACATCCTCACACTTATAATTTTGTATATCTATAAACTTAACAATCACAAATGTTCCACTAACTTTATGGCTTAGGTAGGACATTTGGTTAAGTTTAAAGCATGTAATACGGTTGATACAAAAAGAAATGTATAAAGCTCAAAGGGCTTTATCAAGGGAAAAATCATGTTAATAGGATAGGTTATTTAGATAATGTATTTTATGAAAAACAAAGAATGTGTTGGGCCCCAAATTTTTTGTTTATTTATTCTTTACCTATCCTTTATTTTGATTTAATTGTTTTATTTTTGTATTTTAGTTGAGTCTTTAATTTAGCAAGGATGAATGGGGAATTGAATGGAAATTAGAAAATTGAAATTAGAATGAAGGGTTAGGACTAAGTTAGATTAATTAGTAGTAGGCTTGTTAGAAGGGAGTGTAGAACCATATAAGACAAATTAAGGGCAAACTTGGAAAGCACAAGTGAAGGAGGGGCAAAATTGGAAGAAAAGGAGTAAAACAAGAGGCAAAATATTGTTTGAATTAGAAGAATAAGGGAGGTGTCGTGGAAGCTAAAAAGAGAAAGAACAAAAACGTGCAAAGGGAGAGGGAAAAAAAGAAAGAATCGTAAGAAGCTTGAGAAGAAGAAGAAAGAAGGAAAAAAAAGAGAAATCCACTCGTCTGAGGTAAGTTTTCATCTTTCTTATGCTAGATTCAAAAAGGGGATTAAATGGAGGTTAGGGTTTGTGTTCGAAATAAAGGAAGAAAGAAGAGAAAGACGAACCCAAATTGATTTTGGGATTTCTAAGTTAGGGTTTTGGTTTTTCTAGTCTAGATGGGCTATGGGTAGGTTAGGTTTAAATTCAATTTTAGCTTTGCTTTGATTCTTGGATTTTATGATTTTTCTTTTGAATGTATTCATTAGATAAATAGAAATTGGTTTAATTGAAGGAAATCAAGGAAACCTCACTCAGGAGAGAGAGGAAGGACAATTTTGAGCATGGATTTTTGACAATTTAGGTGGGTAATATTTTTATAGTTGTTGTGTGATGGTCAAATGCCCTATGTGTATGTATTTGTTTAAATTGAGTAAATGTTGAATTATGGTGAATAATTGAAAATGTATGATGAAATAGGATATGTTTTCTTTGAAATAAATGAAAGGTATGAAAATATGCGAATTTGATAAAATGAAAGAAGCATGAGAATGAAATTTTGCGTTTGACTAATTTGAGCATAGATTTGTTTGTGATTGGGCAAGAGAGAAACTCGTTTCGTTAGTCACGTGCACGTTGACCTATAGCCTTTTCCCGGTTGCCCGCTTGAGGCCACGAGATCCTGAGAATCCGACTCGTTTTGTTCACGTTGTAAATCATTTTGTTTCACGGAAACTCTCTAGCCATTTATTGTGCATTTTCATTATGACTTGTTAAGTATGATGCATAATAAAGTGTTATGATTGATAGAAGATTTCATGATATGTTTTATGTGATAAATTCGGTTAATTATGAATCATGTGATAAATTTGCGAATGATTTGGATTTCTTGATATATGTGTATTTATGCTTGCGGTATGGCTCATTACCGATGGCTATAAATGTATTAGCCACTGAGCCGAGTTGCTCACCTCACTTTCCCTCCCCAGGTGCAAATCAAGACAAGAGCTGAACCTTGCAAGGAATTGGAAAACTCCAAGACATTAGATACTTTTGTACAAAGTTAGTGACTAGCCTTTTGGATAGCTTTACAAGCATATCAAACATTAAGCATCTCATGTATTTTGTATTTTGTGCTTAGTTCATGATGGACATGCTGATATATAATTAAAGCTATGCATAAACATTTATTTGGATTGGAAATGAGATTGAGAATTCAAGGATTCTCCATTTGTGTATGATTGTGTTATTTATAGATATTGTATGAGATTGTGTATGACTTTTGTGAATGAGAATTGTGTATGTGCTTATACTTCCTTGCTGAGTTTGTCGTTGGGTATTTGCTTTGGAATAGCTTGTTGGAGATTTGAATTGTATATGAGCTAAATTGGATGAGTTGGAGCTAAATAGTACCGAAGAGTATGTGGTAATGGGTGAATATGTGAAGTAGATGTGTTGGTAAGCCATCCTAAGTGTAGGAATGGTGTTTAGAAATTTTTAACGAAAAAACTGTACTAATCTAGATGGAATTAGCCAAAGTGGTCTTAATGAAAGTTGTAACTTACATTTCCAGCTTTCTAACGCTATAACGTATGTCATTTTTCGATATCGGGGTTGGAAGTTATGATCGATTGAAATTTGGAAGTTGTTTAGGAAGAGTTGATCAGGACAGGAACTTTGATTGAAGTTTTGACCCTCATAATGTTAGAAATTGTTCTTAAGGTCTTCATGAAAGTTGTAGTTTGTCTTTTTATCTTTTCATTGATATAAAGTATAAAATTTTTGGACAATGGAGTAGAAAGATATGATGTTTGGAAGTTATGATGTTGTTCAGGATAGCTTGTCGACTAGTCAATTTTGCGTGAATTTTTGACCTCTTGAGAGACAGAAATTGCTTTTAAGTCCTTCATAGAAGTTGTAGATATTAATTTTATCTTTTCATTGATACCGAATTTGCAAATTTTAGAGTTCTATGTCAAAAATTATGAATGTTTGAAGTTAGGAGGTTGGATTAGAAGTTTACCGCCGGCTGGCCCTCGCGAGCGCTGCATGTGTCTCGCGGCCGCTAGCGCCCTTGCGCGCGCGCGCTGGGCACTCGCGTTTACGACGCGGCCGATTTTTGATTTCTCGCCGATTCTGACCTCTCTCCAATCTTTTTCGTCCGACCTCTGATTGAGCCGATTTTTGAAGCGTTGGATTCATAAGACATTTATCTACCCCTCTATAAAAATTTACAACTTTTGGTATTAATTGGAAAAATATGGGTCAAATCAAAGTGAGAGGATCAACTAAAAGAGTATGAGTGGATATTTTTCTGAACATGCTTTAGTATTTTGGCGATATCTTGGTCTGTAGAACTCCGATTGAGTTGATTTTTATTGCAAATTAAACTAGAGTCATGGAGCTACAAATTATCTAAGGGAATTGAATTTCAATTTAGGTCCTAAGATTTTCAATTTCGGGACTGAATTCGGGTGTAGTATTTAGTCTTGGTTAAATTTTAGCCCGAAAGTGTTTTAGCCAATACTTCTTCATTTTTGAACCAAATTAAGCGTTTTTGTTGTCGTTAGAATTGTAATTCAATGGGGAATAAATGTTCTGAAGAGGCAGGTTTGAAATTCCAGTTGGAAGTTCCCCAATTATGCTTAGTAAGTTATAAGAAATGAGTCCTCCATGCTTTTATGATTCCGAATGTTGTACTTCGGAAATAGGGTCCAACAACTTTAGCTTAAAAAAAGAAAAGTACAAGCAGAGAAAAATCCAATTTTTTCTCCACCATTAGTAATAGTATAAACTTAGTTGGACCAGGTCCACTAGAGGAAATCCCACCTGCAATCAGCGGCCCTGTTTGGCAATAAGTGGATTGTATTAGTTTTTATTTGATTCTATCAACGGTTAGCTAACAACGGATTAATATAGCTGATTTGACCAGCGGATAATATCAATTGTTTATTTAAAGATATTTGATAAAATTAATTGTTTAATATTAGTTGATTATGGATTAAATAACTTATATTGGCATGACCTTAAAAAAAAGATTTATAAGGACATAGAGTAATATATCTTAGTATTTCTTTGAATATTCTCATAAGAATTTAGATATAATAAAAAAAGTCAACACCATCATTTTAAAGTTAAAGGAAGACGTATATAATGGAAAGATAACTCTTTGTATATTCTGACTCAAATTTGATATTAATTCAACTTCAAAATTTAAAATAAAATATATTAAATTTAAATAATAAACTTATTATCTCTATCTCTATCTCTATCTCTTTGAGTAATTTGTAACAAATTTTCGATATAATACTCTTTTAATTCTTTAAATAAACAGTTGATGTTATCCGCTTGTTAAATCAACTAATATAATCTGCTATTAAGAATTAGCTAACAGCTAATTGTAATGCCGCAACATATACCCTGGAAGTATTATAGCATGTCTAAATTGTATTAATAAGTGAACATAATGAATTAAGTACATCTAAGTATAGTAAGAGATATAATGGTACTTAATGTAAAAGACAAGGGTAAATGAATAATTTATTCGCTTCGGCATAGACATACATACTTAGATGTAAAATATATATGGAAAATTTTTATATGTTTGCTTGGATTTATGAATGTGATGTAAGGTGAATTGATAAAAAAAGTATTTCATAAGTAAATTGGGTGTTTTTGGTTAAATTTGATGTATTTTTATGTTGCTCTTGCATGATAAGACTGAAATTAGTTGATTTGGGATGTGTACCTCGCTGAATGAATAGGTTTCACTGAATAAATTTCTATAATTTGGCCATATCTTGGCCTATATACCTCCAAATTGTATAATTTCAATTTGAGACTAAACTAGAGACATAGGTTTAAAACATTCATGAAGGAACTAAAATTTGATTTTGCCTTTAAAAGTTTTAAATTCTGGTTTAAACTTGAGTTCTAGATGATGTCCTTATTTTTGAACAGCATGCAGTTTTTGGGGTTTAACCCGAGATATAATTTGTAACACCCTATGTTAGAGGTTAGAAAATTTAGGAATTTACAGTACATCATATGCTTTGCATAATTGAGTATTCGCTAATATATGCATATGAATT
>JANKYE010000009.1:14948817-14967279 GCA_032467995.1 Erythroxylum dillonii | reverse complement strand
AGATTGCTATGGGTGATGGGATCCGATTGGGTGTGGGAAATGGTTCATGGAGTTTCTGCTTTGTTGATGGATGTCGACTGGGTAAGGGAGGGATGGGTATCGATTGGGATTAGGATTATTGAATGGAATTGGAATTAAGCATCAACTTGGTTTACTTAGCAGTGAAAGAGCACAAAGTGTCTGTTGTTTGCAAGTTCAAAGAGAGTATGTGGCAACAAAATTCTTACATAAGGAACGTTTGTGGCCTGCAGATATAAAACCAGTAGTCTTAGCGAGAAAGATTACTTCTTCTTTTGAAAGAATCTCTCCTTGTGGTCCAGATGTGGTAATGCTACACTTCTTCGTTAATTTGGGCATGGTGCAAATGAAGTGCAATTGAGTAAGGATCTTCTTGTACGACTTTGGGTTGATAACAGTGAACGAAAGAACTCAAAATATTCTTCAAGAAGACGACAAAGAAAGACAAAATGCACGACAATATATGATAAACTTGAATCTTTCCAAAGTTTAAGTCCAAGGTGGTCTTCTTCCAATACAAGTATAAGGAAAAATATAGGTGATGACACAGTTTTGAATCAACCTCCTACTAGCCAATCCATATTTACGAGGTAACAATTTGATCTAATAAGAGTTGACAATGGTAACAAAATGTATTGTGAGGAAGTAATAATTTGATCTAATAAGAGTTGACAATGGTAACAAAAAGTATTGTTATGAGGTAACAATTTGATTTCAGATGCCAATGATAACAAAAAGTATTGTTACGCGGTAACAATTTGATCTAATATATTCATTTCACTTTTTTTTAAAAATAAGCGATACGAGGATCTATATTTTATTAGAGTTTGAAAGCAAGGATAAAATCGTCGTAAAATTATATTGATGCACTTGCTTGTCTTCCCCAATGGCGGTTTCCTCAGTTACTGCAATTATTGACTTTGGATCTTTCTGTATCTGATTGATTGAAATCCGTTGTATGTACATATGATTTTGTTTTGACTTGGGAACTTGGAATTACTCGGTTCAAGGTACTTTTGTTTCTTTCTTCCAAATTTTCCTTCATTTTCTCTTGCTAACTTCTTCAGTCTCCATTGTTTTATCTATTCCATTTTGCTTTCTCATGTTATCTTGATTGTTTTCATTAAATCCAAAGAGATCATCCCCCCTGTTTTACTAGCATTTGGTTTTCACTCCTTGCAGGTAGCATATGTTTAGATGAGTCTAACAAGGCGTTGGCATATCTTTGTCATGGCAAATAGATCTAGGAGATTGGAATTTGGATTATTGAATGGAACTGGAATTAAGCATCAACCTGGTTTACTTAGCAGTGAAAGAGCACAAAGTGTCTGTTGTTTGCAAGTTCAAAGAGAGTATGTGGCAACAAAATTCTTACATAAGGAACGTTTGTGGCCTGCAGATATAAAACCAATAGTCTTAGCGAGAAAGATCACTTCTTCTTTTGAAAGAATCTCCTTGTGGTCCAGATGTGGTAATGCTACACTTCTTCGTCAATTTGGGCATGGTGCAAATGAAGTGCAACTGAGTAGGGATCTTCTTGTACGACTTTGGGTTGCTGACAGTGAACAAAAGAACTCAAAATATTCTTCAAGAAGACGACAAAGAAAGACAAAATGCATGACAATATATGATAAACTTGAATCTTTCCAAAGTTTAAGTCCAAGGTGGCCTTCTTCCAATACAAGTATAAGGGAAAATACAGGTGATGACACAGTTTTGAATCAACCTCCTGCTAGCCAATCCATATTGGGTTTTCTAAAGCCAGCATCTACAGAGGAGGTGAGACCCTATACTGCTAGATTACTGCATGGGAAATTCACTAATATCTTTATACTTGTGCATGAATCAATTTGTTGAGTATCCCCTTAATTTTGTTTTCGGGAAATCTTTTCCTATTTTAGGCGGCAAATTTGAAGGCAAAACTAATTCCTATTTTTGGAGATTAGTTTTATCTGTAGACATGGAACAAAAGTTCCAGCAGGGGTGATATGAATCATTATATTAACTGAAAATATTATTTGCCATGTTATCAATAATTGACATTTTTTCTCAAGTAGTAATTCCACTAAGGAGTATTGCTTTAGATGGTTGCTTTTGGGGTTGAGAAAAAACCATCATGTTTTCTATTGAAAGGTTTCCTTGAATTTAGAAAGTTAAATGGACATATGAAACAACTAGAAAAAGATAATATGTAGACTAGAACATAAGTCATTGATGAGGATTGCTTTACATGATTTGGTAATTTATAAGATAGATCTATGAACCTTTTTGGATCTTAGTAGAATAAGCAAATTGTTAGATCCCTCAATAGAATAGTAGAATAAGAACAAGTAGTAGGATTTAGGAGAAAGAAATAGAAGAAAAGAAAAAAGTAAATAGGAATGGTTTGTTGCTAGTATAGCAGATGTTTCATTAGAGGTCAAAATTGATAAGTAATCTCATGCAACATTTGAGAGGTGCCACTTTCCTCACACAAATTCTACTTAGTACTAGTCTACGTGGTCTCACAAGTGTCCCTTCGATTTCAACTTGTAGATGGTTACTAGGAATCAATAACTCTTTGTAATCTAGATCTTTTGGATTACTCTAGACCTTTTGTACTCTAGACTGTATATATATTTAATAAAATTAAATCATTTAATTTCTGGAAATTTTTTTCTACTCAGTACATTATGCATACTTTCCCTACTCCCCTCTGCCAACAAAATATACCTTGACCTGACATCCTACCCTAAGAACCATGCCACCTCAGCCTTTTAGAATCCTACAAGCAAACAAAACAAACAACTAATAAATCAGAAATAACAAAACATGGACAGCAGCCCTTCATCCTAAGAATGATGGGTTTTTCTCTAATTTTAGCCTTGTTTCTCTCATCAAAATTGTTTAGGCGTGAAAATTGATAAGGTAATATCATGCAACATTCAAGAGCTACCTCCCCACACACATTCTACTCAATACATCATTCATACCTTCCCACTCCCCTCTACCAACAAAATATACCTTGACCAAACATCCGACCCTAACAACCATGCCACCTTAGCCTTCTAGAATCCTACTAGCAAACAAAACAATAAATAAAAAATTATAAATAGTGAACATATCCCCTTCAATAGCAATCCTAGGAATGATGGCTTTTCCTCTAATTTCTATCCTTTTTTCTCTTATCTAAATTGTTTGGGTGTGAAAATTGATAAGAAAGGTAATCTCACGCAACATTTGAGAGTTGTCACTCTCCTCACACACATTCTACTCAGTACATCATTCATACCTCCCTCTGCCAACAAAATATACCACGACCTAACATCCTACGCTAACAACCATGCCATCTCAGCCTTCTAGAATACTACTAGTAAACAAAATAGACAACTAATAAAGCATAAATAACAAACAATGACAACAACCCTTCAATCACAATCCTAAAAATGATAGCTTTTCCTCTTATTTCTTGCCTTATTGCCCTCATCTACATTGTTTTGGCCTTTTTCGTCTATCTTGAGTAGAAAGGCTTAATTGGTGGCCTATTAGTACCCCCCGTTATGAGTGTCACCTTGTCTTCAACTGCTTCCTTTCAAAAGCCCTTGTTATGTTCATGGTTGTTTCTAGCGTGTTCAGCACCTGCAATTCCACATCTATCCATATCCTGTCAACTAATCTAGCTGCAAAGAGGCCCACCTATTGTTCGAGTTGGAGACCAATGGTGCGTGCTCGTAAGGTTTGAAATTGATGCTAGTACTCTTCAACAGTTCTCCTCTGTTTGAGATTGGCTAATTCTCCTAGCGGGTTAGTGCTTAAGGGGGGACCAAATCTTGTGTTGCATTGTGACTTGAAGTCCTCCCACCACATTCGTGGTATCTCCTGTTCCACCTGGTAATATCAGAGTTGGGCTTCCCCTGTCAAGTGAAATGTAGCCAAGCCTACTTAATCCTCTTCTGCCGTCCGTTGCCTCTAAAAGAACTGATCTTGTCGGATTATGTAGCAGTATCTAGAAGATTGTATAGGAACCATATAAATCCTTGATTTTTAGGGGTTATAATAAGATACAAATTTCCATGTATCTTAGGGAATCTACTGTATATTTAGTATAGACCATTGTATATATATACTATGGCTGTAACCTACTGATTATGAGGATGAAATTATTCTTCTCTACTATTATTTTCACATGGTATTAGAGCTGTTGGCTCTTTCCTAAAAAACTCTGACTTGTTTCTTTGGTCATACTGACCGAGAGCATCATCTCCACTGTCCCTCTCAACGTCCTAGGCTTATCACTCAATTTCCTGTTCCTTTCCTTAGCCTTACCTAATCAATCATGTCAGAATCACCTAGTAGTTCTGCTGAGAGAACACTATTGCTGCCATACCTGGAGATTTGCAGAATATTCAAGTTGCATGCCAATTGAATGGAAAGAACTATTTAAAGTGGTCACAATTGGTCCGCACATTCCTAAAGGGGAGAGGGAAATTGAGCCATTTAATGGGCACTGGTCCTTCACAGGATCATCCAAGATTTGCGGCATGGGATGAACAAGACTCCATGGTGATGTCCTAGTTATGGAACTCAATGCTGCCAGAGATGAGTGACACATGTATGTTCCTCGGAACTGCTGAGGAGATTTGGGAGGGTATTCGATAGACTTATTCTAAAGTTAATGATGCTGCACGGATCTATGAGATTAGGACGAAAGTTTCAGCAACTAAACAAGAGACTTGGACTGTCATTGAATATTCGAGTCTCTTACAAAAGTTTGTGGCAAGATATGGATCATTATCAATGTATCCAAATGTGTTGTAGTGAAGATGTAGCAATTCTGAAGCGTTTTGTGGAAAAGAATCGTATTTATGATTTTTTGGCAGGTTTAAACGTAGAATTTGATGCTATGAGGGTGCAGATTTTGGGAAGACAAGACCTACCGTCTCTAAATGAGACAATTGCTATTATACGTGCAGAAGAGGGTCATCGAAGTGTTATGCTCGAACCTCAAGGAGGGGATGGTTTTGCACTCATTACCAAGGCCACGAAATTGAAGGAGGGTAACAACCCTACTACTGTTCCTAGAGTGGACTCATCCAAATCTTTTAATCGGGATTTCTTATTCTGCACATACTGCAAGAAGCATTGGCATTCTAGGGAAAAATGATGGAAACTTCATGGTAAGCCCAATCGAAGTGGGAACGACCGAAGTCAAGCACATATGGTGAGTACTTCGTCAACTAATGAAGAAAATTCCAAAAAACCTATCCTTGAGTTCAGTATCGAAGAAATGGAGAAACTAAAAACCTTCGTGGAGTCCTTTGAGAAGCCAACATGTATTTGTTCATTGGCGTTTTCAAGTATGTCTTCTTCTTCTAATCCTAATGCCTCAGAAAGGAATTCCCTTCCTATGTGGATAATTGATTTCGGAGCAACAAACCATATGACTTGTTCCTCTAAATACTTTATCTCTTATAACCCCAACTGTAGCCATAAAAAGATCACAATAGCTGATGGATCTATTACCACCGTAGCTGGTCAAGGGGATACTTACATAAACAAGGACCTTACACTAAGAAATGTCCTCCATGTTCCTAAACTATTTGCAAATCTTATTTCCATTCAAAAATTAACCACATATTCTAATTGCAACATAACCTTTTTTCCTTCACATTGTGTCTTTCAGGAGCTAGGCACGAAGAAGATGATTGAATGTGCTAGTCAGTGAGGTCTCTATTTTGTGGAAAAACAACATAGTAAACCAATAGTTGGAAAATCCTTATCTACATCTTTTTTCTCAGAATCTGTCATGTCAAACTAAGATAAAATTTGGCTTCATCATTGTTGTTTAGGTCACCCATTTTTTATAATTCTGAATTTGACGTTTCCTTCATTGTTTAGAGGTCTTATATCTGAAAATTTTCATTGTGATGATTATGAACTTGCAAAGCACAAATGTGCTTCCTTTCCAATAAGCAACAATAAAACCTTTGTTCTTGTCTCTCATTCATAGTGATATTTAGGGACCTTCTACCATCCCAAATGTTTCGGGTGCTAGGTGATTTGTTTCATTTATTGATTATTGTACCCGAGTCACATGGCTTTATATGGTTTGTTTCATTTATTGATGATTGTACCCGAGTCACATGGCTTTATCTTTTGAAAAACAAATTTGATGTTAGTACTATTTTTTCTAGTTTCTACAACATGATCCATAAGTAGTTTGATGTCAAAATTAAGAGATTTCGATCAGATAATGCCAAGGACTATTTCAATCAAACCCTTTCGTCATTTTTCAGAAAACATGAATTATTCACGAGTCATCATGTGTTACTACCCCATAACAAAACGAGGTAACTGAGAGAAAAAATTGACATCTCTTGGAGATCACTAGAGTTTTGTTGTTTCATAAAAATGTTCCAAAACAATACTGGGGTGAAGCAGTATTAACTGCTGCCCATCTTATTAACAAACTTCCAACACGGGTTCTTGGGTTCAAAAGTCCAATTGGCATTTTTACAAAATTTTTCCCAAATTTTTCTATGTCAAACAATCGGATACCTCGAAGCTTTGGTTGTGTTGCATTTGTTCATATCCATTCTCGCAATAGGAGCAAACTAGATCCACGAGCTCGTAGATGCATTTTTATTGGATATTCCTTCACACAAAAAGGTTACAAATGTTTTCATCCACCTTCATAAAAATTCTTTATCTCAGCTAATGTCACTTTTGTTGAGCATGAATCTTTTTTTCGGCATACCTATTTTCAGGGGGAGACCTTGAGTGAAGATAAAGCAAAGGATATGTTTCTTCTAGATCCTAGTTTTGATCAATCTCAACCCATCTTGCCTAAATCCACTTATTCGTCAATTGACAAACAGCCAACCATATCTATTGACAAACAACCACTCCCATTCGTGCTACTGCTCAATTTCCAGTTGATAATTTCACACTAGATGGTGAGCCAAGAGTTGAGTCATTTGAACCAACAGAAGAATCGAAAGAAACAAGTGCTGATGACCTACCAATTGCACTTAGGAAGGAACAAGAACCGGCACAAAAAACCCATCGTCTTCTTTCATGTCTTATTAGAATCTATCCCAAAAACATAGAGCCTTCCTAACCAATCTCCATACAATCCCCACACCGAGAAATCTAACTGAGGCATTAGGAGACAAAAATGGGAGGATGCTATGAAAGCTGAAATGGAGGCCCTTGAGAAGAACAAGACATGGGAGTTAGCGGCACCATCCGGGCCTCGGGATGCCCTTCGTTCAACCTCTTCCTTTAGCAAGCCGAAGCATGGCTGTTGGTTGCCCCACCTCCATGGCCCCCACGATTCGGTTCCTTTCCTAGCCCCCTAAACCTGTGATTCATCTCTTCGAATTCGACAATTGAGCTCATTCTGGATATTCCTTGAGTCATCCAGTGTGTTTGGCCCTGATACCAAATTGATATAGCCCCGGGCGTAGGATCTAGTGACGGGACGATCCACTAGGGAATCCTCTTAATTTACCTTGTTAGAGTTCTTCCCTTTTTTTTGAAGACCCTATGTTTCTACGCAAGAGGGAGACGTGTCTGTGACAAGGTCTTGTCCTCCAAGTAATAGTTCTTTGATCATTTGTCGCATACTTTATTCATAAATAATGTAGCCTTATATAGAGGCTCGTTACATCAGTTTATTTAGGATAAGACTTCTAACAAGAATAGACCTACTAGTTTATTTAGGATAAGACTTCTAACAAGAATAGACCTACTAGTTATGATACTAAATATTTAAATACTCCTTCTGAGGTAAGATCTCCTATTTTAAAGGGATGTTGTTAATCTCCTATCACATAAGACTTCTACCAAGAACATACCTACTAGTTATGATACTAAATATTTAAATGGACTCCTTCTGAGGTAAGATCTCCTATTTTAAAGGGATGTTGCTAATCTCCTATCACTCACACACACATTCTACTCAGTACCTCATGCATACCTCCTCATTCCTCTTTACTAACAAAATATACCTTGACCTGACATCCTACCCTAAAAACCATGCCACCTTAGCCTTACTAGAATCCTACTAGCAAATGAAACAAACAACTAATAAAGTAGAAATAACAAACAATGGACAGCAACCCTTCAATAGCAATCCTAGGAATGATGGTTTTTCCTCTAATTTCCATCCTTGTTGCTCTCATCTAAATTGTTTAGGCCCTTTTTCTTCCTTCTTGAGTAGAAAAGCTTAACTATCAACCTTTCAAAAATAAAGGACAATATACTATAAAATTATGTGACATGTAGTGGGCGAGGGTACCATATAGCTTACCGAAGTGTTTTACTAGATTGAAAAGGGTGGAGGAAAGTGTTATATGTAGTTTGAAAATTACACCTAGTGAAGTAGAGTTGAGTAGCCAACGAAAATACAAGTTATGCTCCATTGTGTTTGCGTTAGTCCAATTATTTTTTGTTGACTACTGTTTGAGGAGTCATATTTGTTAAATAATTTTCTAACCCTGGCATTGAAGCATAATTGACTTTTTCTACATCCTTGAAATTTTCAGGCCATGGTTGCACCTCTTCTTGCTAGATCCAATTTGTTGATTACAAGGAACATAGAATGGGCAAATCTTGTTCTTGGTTTTGAACAGGTAACCTTTATTTCAATCTCTTTTTCTTCATTCGTTTGTTGGTTTCGTCTCATAATTTTATCCCTTTTTTAATCAATTATATGCTGCTGGGTCTTAATTCATGAGTTGAAAATATCTTTTGTTTAGTGACTTTTGATTATTATTATTTGTACCAGGTGTGTGCCTCATCTTAATGATCTTGGGGAATATTCTTTTGTTTTGAGTATTTCTCAAACTTAGTGGCTTTTTTTTGTTGTAATCACTTATATTGCAGGAGAATCGTTATGCAGTGGTGGATGTGTGCTATCCGCGGTTGGTAAGTGATTCTTATGTTAATTTTTGTTCTTCTACTTATGAAAAATAAGGTTATATTGTTTCTTCCAACTATTGAATTCTTATCAAATTTGTGATATTCCTGTTTTTTAGCCTGTAGGTTTCATTAGCGAGAAGAGCAATGTACTTTCGAGACAGGTATATTGCATTTCTCCCCTTAACAACTTTTGAATATGATATTGAAATAGAAAACTCTTAACATTATGCTGTCATGCACTATGTAGCCTAGCTATGGTTCTTACATGCAAAGCTTTACCTACAATTTGACAATAGCAGGATTTACTTTGTCTCTGCGTTTATGTGTGCGAAAAGAATAGAGAGGGGTTAAGATTGAGATAATAAACGATTTCCTTGCAATAATGTCTTCCATAACCAAACTTAAATTGAATTCGGCTTCACAAATTGAAGATAGACTATAACAATTATAATTTGCTTTATTATTTCTTTTTGGAATTTAAGAGAATATATTACTAGGCAAAAATCAAAAGTGTTACAACAAGGTAAAGTCAAAACAATGCAAGTACAACCAAGCTAAAAGGCGAGCTAATCAAATTGCAACTAATTGGAGATGCAAGGTATTGAACAAATTGAGGTGCATTAGAAGAGACCATAATGAAACTCTTTTCTCTATTAACCTCCAAGCCTGAAATCTTATTGAATAAGAGAAGGGATTGGTGAGGCAAGAGATAGAATGATGATTAGCTCCACAAAATAAGAGAATATCATCCACAAAAGCCAAGTTGAAGATCTGAAGTTGCTTGAAAGCTTTACGGAATTTAAAACTATCCTCAAGACCAATGCTATGAGAAATGATTCGAGAAAGAACTTCAATACATATGATAAACAAGTAGGGTGAAAAGATGTCCCTTTACCTGATACCCTTTGCACCTTTAATTATTTTGGAAACTTCAACATTTATAAGGACATTATAAGAAGTGGTCGTTATACTCTAACTGACCTAAGTTATGGAGAGTGGTAGGAAACCCATGGCTTCTATAGCATGAATGATGAAGTCTTAAGCCAGCAAGTCAATGCCTTATGCAGATCAATTTTCATTGCGCAATTTTTCCCTGAATCCTTTTTGTGGTAGTTTTTAGAAGCTCTTGCATTAGAATAATATTGTCTCCAATTGATCTCCTATCAATGAAGGTTGGTTGAGTGGAATCAGTGATGTGAGGGAGAACCATCTTTAATTTATTGGCAAGTAATTTGGATATTACCTTATAAAGAGTATTACAATAGGCAATTTACCTGAATTCCTTTATAGAGTTAGGAGTGGTAACCTTGGGAATCAGGCACAAATTGGTATTGTTCCAAATTTTTTAGCATCTTCACATTGGAGAAGAATTCCAAGACAACTTTACATACTTGAGGCTTGATTATGCCCCAACATTTCATGAAAAGAAGAATGTTGAAACCATTAGAAGCTTAGGGATGAATGCTCTAATAGCAAGCACTAAAGAGGAGTTAGAAGCTTGAGACCTCAAAGTTTTATTGAAAAACTCGAAAGCAGATTCAGTAGGTGAGGTTGATTCTCAATTACACTACTATCATCCATTCTGAGCGATGTGACCCTATTATAGTTACTTTGAGCCAAGAGTACTTTGTGAAAGTAGTAGTTATTGTTAGCTTCTTTTAACTAAAGTCCTTTAAGCCTTCTATAGGTTTTGCTAAACTAAGAGTGATCAAAACTAAGAGTGGTGCTAAAGATGGTTTTACTATTAGGGTACTTTTCTAACTAGGCTTGATTAACTAGAGCGTGATCCAACTTCTTCCTCATCATCCATTTCCCTTCTTGCCTAGTGCACCATGTAAAGAAGCATCCTTTAGCTTTAAGATATGTGACTTCAATATTTGCAATACATGATTTGAAATCATTGCAAGGGATCTTGTTGCATCTGATTCTCTTAGCCTCAGATGCAAGTAAGGTGGCATTAAAATCCTTTAGGATTAACCAAAGGGTGTCAATGGAGTCAGACATCTTTAAGAGAATTCCTCGAAGCATTCCTTTAAAGGGCATAATTACAAGCATAGATGAATGAAATCATTAATAAACCTGAGCCTAACAATTGAGCTTGTAGCTGGACACATTGGTTAGAAATTTTGGAGCTAGTGATGTTGATCTTTGGGTCATATCCAATAATAATCCTACCATTGATATCAGCCTCATGATTGATATTGACCTTCCAATTTCTGTTAAAAAACTAGAGACTCTTAGGCCTCAAGCTTGGTCTCTGAAAGACCTATAATGCTCAACTTTATTAAATTTATGTAATAAAAAACAACTTGTTGCTTTATGGGGTTGTTAACGCCCCTAGTGTTCAAGGTTGTGATTGTCATTTGGAGAGGTCAGTGTTGATATAAGAGCTCTTAACTTCTGCCTTAGTTTCATGAGGTGCTCTCCAGTTGCTTGGCATGGCTTGATTGGGGTGTAAATTTCAGTTTGGACTTGTATTGCATTTTCTAACCTAAGTTGATGATCCAACTATGTCAGCCTATAGGGATTAAATGATTTCCCTCCAAATATGTTGGACTTCAATATGAGACAACTAGTTGTAACATTTTCATTGATGTAAAATAACAACGAATTGTGACATTATGATGGAGGACCGGTTGCAATTTTTTAATTGGGAGAACTTGTTTGGAAGGTTAAACAACAATAGGAAGTTCATATATTATGGAGGGAATTGGCTAGGTAAGATTATTTGCTTCTTTTTCTGTAGACCTATGATATATTTACAATTGATACGTGAATGCATAATTTTGCTTAGGTGGAGTAGGTGAATCTGAATAGATATCTAAATGCTCTTGTATTTTGTCATTTAAATGGTTCATATATATATGGAAATATTGCCATTTGTTTTCAAATAGTTATTGGGTACTACATATCTTAATAAAGGTGATATTTGAAAAGGGGTTTCCTGCCCCTCGTGCTAAACTATGTTTCAACTCATTTTACTGTTCAATTGATGTATTTCAAACTGATTGATGCACTGATTTTGCTGCACTTTCTTGTAGCTTCTCCGTTTAAGGCGTCCTTTTGTTGCTTATATAACTGATGCCTTTGGTAATGAGCTGTTCAGGGTGAGTACTTTCATTACTAACAGCAACTTTTTCATAGTGAATTACTTGTTACTTGAGGATGAAATTAGCCTGCATTTATTGTAGAGGAATTTCTCCAATTTGTTCAGGTTCGAAGACCTTTTTGGTGGATAACCAGCTCGATTTATGCTGAGATTAACAGTAAGGTATGTAAACATCGCATGTTTATGCATACTTACAATTGAGAGAGCCTAGAAAGTTCTCATCTTACTCAAGCTTGTCACTTATGTATTTTCTATTTCATAGGAAATTGGTGTAGTTCACAGAAGATGGCACCTTTGGAAGCGGATCTATGATTTGTATCTAGGGTAACTTTTACATGCCATTGATTAGTCATTTGTTTGTTCACAATTTATAATCATCAAGGAAATGATTTGGCCATCTTTGTAGTTAAAAGTTGGAATCACAACATGTTTACTTCGGGTTTGATGGTCTATATAATGGCTCATTGGCAAAAGAAATTGACCTATATGCTAGTATCGCAATGCAACTTTGGGTTTCATGGCCTATTTCATGTTAGATTTTGGGACTAAGGGCCTACATCATGGCTCATTGGCAATAGACACTTGAAAGATATGGTAGTTTTGTAGTGCCTTTCTTGCAGTTCTTCCGAAATTTTGATTCTGTTGTTGAACTAGCTCCAAATATTTATTTTTTGATCAAACACAAACAGCCGACTGATAAATAATACATAAGCTTCGCAATAGAATGTTCACATCTTCCTTAAGAGTGGTGAACGCAATGTGCAGTTTCTGTAATTACATCACTAAGATTGGAGGTAAATGGTTCCAAATCTCAACTCTATTATTTAAGGGCAGAGATACGACTAAGCAGTTGTATAAATTTCTGCTGTGTTACATTTCCATTATTAAATTTTTAGCTAAAACATTTGACCAAGGTCTTGAACAAGGGAGGTAAACCTAAAATCTCATTTTAGAATACTTGCTGAAGTGATTAAATTTTGAGGTCTTTATCAATGAGTATTCAGTTTGTAACATCATATATTATGAATGTTACATATCAAGTACTATCTTTTATTTGGTCAATATTCATTAGGCCTTTGAAAGTGTATGTCTCATTTAATTGTGTTGCCTAGTTGTTATGGTCTATTATCATGGGATTCTTTCTCTAGCTTTATTCGTATTTTCTTTAGTCTTCATTATCTTTTGTCTTCATCTTTCTCTTAATTTATTTCTTTGCATTCATCATGGTAGAATAGAAAATTGGTATCTGGTTTATACTCCTGAAAGTTCAAATAGATTAATACTTGATGTTAATGCTGGAGGAGCATGGTTCAAAATGGTGGTCAAGTATGCTGAATTTGGTTAAACTATCTTTGTCTAAAATGGAAAACAAGACCAAAAGTTAGAGGGAAAATGAATTTATGTAGAAACACGGGACAATTATTAGTTTCTCACATATATTTGAATGTTATATGGAGTAAGTCAATAATACAGTGGATTGATGGCTAAATCGTTATTTGCTAATTAAGTTAATGAAAGAAGAGCATACCATACTGATGCTATTATTGACTAGTGGAGAAAACATGTTGATGCTGAATTCCTATCCACATCCTCTAAGTTATTTATTTATTTTTTTCCATTTCAATGTACATAGGCTAATAATGCTTTTTTCAGCAATAAACAATTTGCTGTGATTGAGAATCCTGGTTTCTGGAATTGGACATTCACTTTAAAGGACATTAATGGCAATGTATTGGCTCAGATCGATCGTGATTGGAGGGGCTTTGGATTTGAGGTCATTATCCTTGTTTTTGACATATAATTAGAGATTATTATTTTCATTCTGAACATAGTTTGTTCATTTTCCTAATTTTTTATTTGCTTTGTATCCTAGATGAAAAATTTTCTGGTCATTTCTAACCTCTTTTGCTTAGTTTATTTTTTATATAATTTGTGTTTAGCCATTGTTAGTTATGGTTCGGAGTGAGATTCTCTGTTGATTTACCTTTTTGCATCTATCTCTACCTCTATCCTGCATGAAGAGTTATATTTTATTTGCATATTTTTGTGATGATGCTTCGTGTTAAATATGTTGGTACCTGTTGGTTTATCTATGTATTAATAATTGTTCTTAGTACATGGACATTTTCAATTTATTCACTCTCAAACCTACTTTCAACTTAACACTCGAAGTTCTCTTCTCAAGAGAACATCAATAATAGAATCCAATATTATAACCCAAGCTCACAACTATGCACAATGAATCAATTGCTTAGCACAACTTAGCATAAATTTCTTTCCTTCGGTTTCTCTTTGTATCCACTTGTTTTCTCATGTTTTCTAATCACAACATGTTATTTTAGACATGAGGAAATGCAAAGTAGTAGTTGAGTGAGTCCAACACCTTTCATAATAGATAAAAAGTAGTTGTATAAATCTAACACTTTCTAAAATAAGAAAAATAGCCATGGGAGTTGGGTGTACTTAGCTGGATCGATTTAAGTCACTCTCACTTTTCTTTTTAGTATAACCATTAAGGGGCTCGATTGGTGGATCAAACACCTCGTTTGGCTTACCTCTGCCATCTTCCAACCTTGCTGCCTGGTTGACTGCCTCGCCCAATTGAGTGTGCCACTTGCTTTTAGACTTTTATCCTTTCATTATTTTCAATTCGTAATGAGTTTTACGTCAAACTTTTCCACTTCAGACATCAAAAATTTTCAAAGATGTCTTCCAAACTTTGATAGTCAACCTTGACTGTTCACCAAAAGCTTGCATAACTTCATCTTATATATCTTATCTTATGAAATTCCTCATCAAGATCTGCAAATAGGTATTCTCCATTCCCAGCTCAGATACAATAGTGTAAAAAATTGAGCTACTTAAACCTTTGGTGAGAATATCAGCCAGCTGACCATGAGTAGACACATAAGGAGTACGAATTAATTCACTTTCTAACTTTTTCTTGATAAAGTGCCTATTGATTTCAATGTGCTTTGTACAATTATGTTGAACTAGGTTGACAGCTATGTTGATTGTAGATTTATTGTCACAGTATAGTCTTATAGTGCCATCTCACCTAATTTTCAAATCTTCAAGAATAATTTTCAACCAGAATAGTTCACAAACACCTTGAGCCATTGCCCGAAACTCAGCCTTTCCACTTGATCGAGCCACTGCACCTTGTTTTTTGCTTATCCAAGTCACAAGGTTCCCACCAAGAAAAGTGCAATATCTTGAAGTTGATCTTTTATCAACATAGATCTAGCATAATCAAGAGCCAAACCTCCATTTCTTTTGAACAAAATACCCTTCCTTGGTGTTCCTTTAAGATATTGAAGTACTCTTTGAGTTGCTTGCAGATGAACTTCCTTCAGACTATGCATAAACTGACTAATTATATTGACTGTATGTGCTATATCTAGTCATATGTGAGACAGCTAAATTAGTCTGCCTACTAGCCGGTGATACATCTCTCTATTTACTGTAGCATCCTCCTCTGTTTTTCCAAGCTTGGGATTCGGATCAATAGGAGTGCTTGTAGGTTTTGCATGATGTCTTACCTATTTCCATGAGAAGATCTATAACATACTTTTGTTTCGAGATAAAAATTCCATGGCGAGAATCTGCAGCTTCAATTCCAAGGAAATACTTTAACCTTCTCAATGCCTTGATCTCAAATTCCTTAACTAATTGTTGACTCAGCAGCTGTTTCTCTTTTTCATTATCTCCTATCACTATTTGGTCCTCTACATACATTAGAAGAGCTGCAACTCCCTTTGACTCCTTGACTTTGTCTTTATCCCATAGCCAATATAACTCTAGTAAATATTCCAAACCATGCTCTAGGCAATTGCTTAGGGCCATATAGTGCCTTCTTCAACTTACACTCAGTATGAGCAACCAAATTCTTCCCATAACTTGTTAGAACTTCCAAGTAAATTTCATCTAAATCTCCATGTAGAAATGCATTCTTGACATCAAACTGTTGCAGTTCTCAACCATAATTAGCTGCTAATGACAATAATACTCTTAACTGTATTCATCTCTGCAATAGGAGCAAACGTCTCTAAATAGTCAATCTCATAAGTATGAGTATAGCCTTTCTACCAATCGCACTTTGTATCTCTCAGTTGACCCATCTACCCAATATTTCACCATATATACCCACTTATAACCCATTGGTTTCTTTCCTATAGGTAGTTTCACTAATTTACAAGTTTTTTTTTTCCAGTGCTTCCATTTCCACATTCATAGCTTCTTTTCAATTTTTTGTGTGGATAAAGCCTCAGATAAGGTGGTGAGGATGGTAACGGTATTCAGGCTTATACGGAAGGCTCTGTGAGATGGTGAAAAATTTTCAAACGATAAGAAATGTGCAAGAGGCCATAATAATCGTTTTGTACAATCTCTGGTTCCTTTTCTGATGGCAATAGGAAGGTACTACTGATCATTATCCATATGAACTTCATTTTCATTTTGTACTTCTGGATTAGAAATTGTTACTCATGTGAAGAATCTAAGTTGGACTCTTGAACTTGCGTAGGTTTAGGAACAACCATCTTCTTTTTTGTGAACACCTTGCCTTTGTCAAATCTCACATCTCTAAGGGCAGAATCAAGTTTTTCTTGTGGTTCACTTAGTACTTCTAGAAAGGGTTCAAATATAGGTTGTTTAGGAATAGGGTCAGATGGTTGTTTTGGCATCTGGTTTAGATAGGATGAATAAGAAGGTAAGGTTGGTGTTGTAGAATTGGACATAGAAATCGAATAAAGCCAAAATCTTTCCTTGTGTTCCCCCTAATTGAATTCTCCCTTGAAGATAAGAATTGTTGAAATACAAATATTGTTCATTGAATGTGACATCTATTGAGACATAAAGTTGATTTGATGGAGGGTCATAACACTTATACCCTTTTTGAGTTGAAGAATAGCCCACGAAGAGACATTTCAAAGCCCTAGGATCTAACAAATGGCACATACCAAAAAATTATAGGAATAAGATTGTTGGTAGTGTTTAGATTTGGGTAAAATGTTGAAAGACACATTTTAGAGCCCTAGCATCTAACAAATGGCACACACCAAGAAATTCTAGGAATAAAATTGTTGGTAGTGTTTAGATTTGGGTAAAATGTTGAAAGGACATCCATTGGACTTTTGAGCCCCAAGACTCTAGAAGACAATTTGTTTATGGAATGAGTGGTTGTAAGAACTGTTTTTCCGCAAAACACCTTAGACATATTCTTCTAAAATAATAGGGGTTGTGTTTTTTTGAAGGAGATGACCATTTTTTTCCTTTTTACTACGCCATTTTGTTGTGGAGTATACATACAAGATGACTCATGAACTATTCCATGTTTCTAAAAATTTGTGGGGTAAGAACTCGATTGAAATAATCCTTGGCATTATCTTTCCTAAACTTTTTGATATTAGTCCCAAATTGGTTTTCCCTCTTTATTTACAAACATAATCTTTAATAATTCGAAATGATGGATGTCCTAGCCGATAATGGTGTAGCAAATTTTTTTTCTTTATTGGATGCAAGAGAACCTGATTATAAAGAATGCGATAATCTGCCCTTAGTTATGTTATGCTTTAGGGTAGTAAAGGCCACCGCTTTTTCTAGCTAGTCCAGTTACCCTACTCGAAATCTTGTCTTGAAATACACAATGAATATTGTAAAATATTACATTACAGTTTAAATCTTGGATGAGTGTTTTGTATGGAAATAAGGTTGGTTGATAGTTTAGGAACATGAAACATTTTTTAAGAGTTATTGATGGACTTATTTTGACATTCCCTACACCTTTTACAATTGTTAAAGATCCATCTATGGCTGTTTTTCTGCTACTTGGAGTGTATGGATGAATAGGTCATATGGTATGTAGCTCCCGAGTCCACGACCCAAGAGTTGGTAAAGTTTGTATTTAAGGCATTTAGGGTCCGTTTGGTTGAGCTTTTATCAGTAGAGCTTTTGTCAGTAGAGTTTTTCTGAGAAGAGCTTTTTTTAAAAGCCAGTTGACTGTTTGGCTGTCAATTAAAAAAACAGCTTTTTAAAAAGAGCTTCATACAGTAGACTGTTTGGCAACATAAAAATGAAAAGTACTTTTATTAATTTTAACCATATTTTATTTTATAATAAAATTATTTATGCTAAATAATTTTTAAAGTATGCTAAACAATATGCAAAGTACCATATTAAAGGAAATTTTAAATAACCATCTTGTAGGAAATAATTTAAAGAGATGTCTCATTTTCTTATAAAAATAAAATTAATATAAAAAATAAAAATTAAAACATGTTAAAAAAGTTAAATAATATTATAATCTCACAATATAAGATACCAACAAAAGCTTTGCCCTTTTGATCACAATATAAGACATCAGCTTTCTTTGTCATATACAAACCAGGATCAACGATGATTGGCTTTGCCCTTTGAAACCTACAAAATGT
>JANKYE010000009.1:14920531-14936252 GCA_032467995.1 Erythroxylum dillonii | reverse complement strand
TAGCTATTTCCGGATCAAAGGGTTTGATTCGGTTAGGTTCTCCGACCTCTGCGTGGATACCGTTAGAGACGGTCTCCATTGGTCGTTGTGGTTTGAGAATTATGGTTCCTCTTTGTATAGACACATAGATCCTGGACTTCGGGAACGTCCCGGAATAGTTTTTTTTTTGTTTTCCACACTGTGTGTATGTGATGCACGCACCGGAATTTTCCTACAGTGGGTAATATCTTTATGGTTGTTGTGTGATGGGCAAATGCCCTACTTGTATGTTTATGCTTAGATTTTTGTGAATTTGAATTGTTGTGATTGTATGAAAAATGTATGTTGATTCATTCTTATGTCATGCCATGAAAGATGAATGGCTTTTTGTATGACAAATTATGACCATGTTATACCTTGTAAAGGTTATGACATTTTGAATTGAATATGAGCATGATTATGCTATGCCTTGTGTTATGGCATTTTTATAAAATGGAAAGAAGAAAAGTACAAGATTATGAAATTGTGAATGATTGAATTAAGCATAAGATGTGATTATGTGCTTTGTTTGGGCGAGAGAGGAACCGTTTCGTAGTCACGTGCACATCAACAAAAGCCTTCTCCCGGCTGCCCGCTTGTGGCCCACGAGATCTGAAAAATGGACTCGTTTGATTCACGGTGTAAACTTCGGTTTCTTCGTTTTGTTCCACGAACCCTCGAGCCATTTGATTGTGCATTTGCATTTTGACATGTTAAGTTGTGAAGCAAATTGTGTAAAATGCTTGGATGATAAATTACATCAAACATGTTTAATGTGATTATGTATTAAATTATGCATTGTGAAGGTTGATCTTACATTGTTGGATTAAGATGAGATGAATATGCTTATATGAATGTTCATAAATATGTTTGATTGTGTGGCTCATTGCCAATGGCTATAAATAGATTAGCCACTGAGCTGTATAACTCAACCCATCACTTTCCCTCCTCAGGTGCAAAATGAGAAGATTAGCGATCCTTGCATGGCAACTAGACACTTCGAGATAGTTAGCTTTTATATTAAGCAACATTTTGTATAGCTTATTAAGTATGCCGAACATTGAGCATCCATTTGTATTTGTTTTAAGTTTGTGATGTGTATTTTGATTTGTAAATGAAGTTTGTTCAGTTATTTACTTTGCTTAGAAATGAGAATGTGAAATTGAGAATTTTCTTTTTGTATATGATTTTGTCTTTTTGACAGTTGAGTATGATGATTGTGGATGTGGATATTGTGTATGTGTATGCCTCTTCGTTGAGATTTCGAATTGTTTTTGTTTTAGAATAGGATGTTAGAGATTGGAAAGGTTTTATGGGATGAATTATTTGAGGTGGGATTTAAGAGTTCAACGAAAAGTATTTAACGGTTAAATTTGAATGGATATTGCGTTTTGTAAGTGCATAGGTGCAGAAATTGTGAACCAAATTCAAGGGAAATTTTGGATTAATATAGGCTGAGTTGGACAAAGTGATCTTCATAAAAGTTGTAGTTTATCCTCTTAGCTTTCCAACGCCATAAAGTATGTAAATTTTGGGTATTGGGGTTGAGAGATATAAGCATTAAAAGAGATGATGCTGTATAGAAGGTATGAACATGAAAGCTATAGTGAATGATGAGAGTTTGTGTATGATATGAGTTATTTGGGTTGAGATTTGGAAGTTTAATGCATTCCAATTGGTAAATATAATGTTTGAGGAGTGTTATTACACTTGAAGGGTTGATTTTGGAGAGATTATAGGTGTATATGGTGTTAGGATGGATGTTAGAAACATTGGAGAGGCTTTGGTTGGAGTTTTAGGTCACCCATGTCCGTTTAACGAACATTAGGTCCATTTAACGGACCTTCTTGGGTGAAAAAGGATCCTCAGCCCAGTGTATGTCCGTTAAACGGACATCCATGTCAGTTTAACGGACCTTCTCGGGTGAAATGGTACAGTTTGGCCGATCTATGTCCGTTAAACTGACATGGACATTCACGGGATAGCTTCATAAAATTGAGATTTTGACCCTTTTAGAGCTAGAATCTCGCTTTGTGGTATTCATAAAAGTTTTAGATCTTGATGTCCTCTTTCGAATGGTCCAAAAATGAGATCAATTCAACGCATATGGTGAATGTTATGACAATCGTGCCAAAACATGTTACTGCATGATTGAGGATTTAAGTATGTTGAATTCTTTTGATTATAACTTCCTCATCCGACCTCTAAATGAGGTGATTATTGAAGCAATAGATTCTTAAAACATATATCTATCCCTCCATGAAAATTTGTATCTTTTGGAGCTGATGTGAAAAAGTTTTATGGAAAGAAAATGAGAGATCGGTTGGGAGCGCACGATTAGGGTATGTACATGTTTTAGCGTTTTAAGCATATCTTGATCTATAGAACTCCGATTGAGATGATTCTTTCTTGAAAACAAATTAGAGACTTAAAGTTATGATTTCTTGAAAGAAGTCAAATTGAAATTTTGGCTTAAAGTTTTCCAAATTCTGTTCACAAATTAAGAGAAATGAGTTTGATTATGGCGATTAATTGGTATGGGCACACCATTGAACAAATTGTGAGTGAATTTTTTGGGCGTTATGAGAATGAAGGTGAACGAATAATGGCTAATGAGGGTTAATTGAAATAACCCTATTGGGTGATATAGTCATGATTATGATATTCAGAACGATTGTTAGGCTTCGGAAATAGGGCCCAACACCACGCCATGAAAAATGAGCCGTGGGTGTGACAAATGTGTCACACCCATGACACATTTTGTCAAGGCTGTGAGATGTGTCTCACAACCATGACAAATCATGCATGGTTGTGAGCTGGTTCAACACATTTCATGCTCTTCATTATGTGTATTTTCTTGTCTTCTCTTACTATAATCTTTCTCATTCTTACTCTATGAAGACAAGTAAGTGTGATTATCAAGAAGATGGCTCAAATATAGTGCTTTTGATTCACTTTAGCTCTTTCGCATTCAAATTGTACCTAAACCATATAAGAACTATAGTAAGTATCTTAAGAATTTTCATATCATTAGTCACTAAGTGTAGATGGGTTAAATGTATCAATAATTAAGCATATATCAAGAGTCAATGGAAGAATGGATATCTTTAAGTTTTTCCTATAATAAGATTTGTTGGAATGCATGATTGGATTTGTAGATAAAATTAGGAAGAAAAAAAACATAGTCCCCTCTTAAAGTAAGGTTACTGAAAGATGAATAATTTGGTCCACTAACAAAGCATATGAGGCTTCAATTATACTTTGTTCATACGCAATGGTTATGCAACCATTATAATGGAAATGGTGGTTTGTATTATATGCCAATACCTCTCTAAAAAGATCTACTTCTTATACTTGCCTAGCTTTAAGTTTTATCTCCAAAAGATGTATTAACATAGGTTAGATAATCCTTAATCACCTATTTTTTTCAAGGAAATTGATACCCCTAACATTCTAAGAAAGTATAGATATTAAGTAGGGGTGTGATTCCTAGAGCTATTGGCCATGATCTTTCTTCCTAATCTCCTTCTATTATCCACTTTAGAGTCATCCATACTAAGTAAGATGCAGGTTGCAATTGTTGAATGAAACCTCTAAAGTTGTTCTAATTAAGAATTCTTATTTATCCTCACGAATGGAATAAGGGAAAACCTCCAATTCTTTAATTTACCTAATTCTCTATTAGCCTCTAGGGGAATATTAGTAACTCTCTTCTTGTCACCAAGGAGCTATTCATGTGGGAAGTAAGCTCCTCATTGCCCCCCTCTCTATTTTATTTTTTATTATCAATTTCCTTTTTTGCATCAACTACTTCCTTAGCAAATAAGAGGTATCTACCTTCTCAGACCATTCTTATTCGTAGTATCTACATTATGCACTATACTAGGGGATTCAATCTTAGAAGTTCAAAACATGCACCTCTCTATTAACTATAAGATCTTGAAGGAGTCCAATATGGCATCATTTTCTCCAAACGACATCAAAGGTGTCACCTCAAGTAAGTCTTGTTACATATCAACAATATCATATAATCTTATTACATAACCTATACTTTTCATTAAAATTGTAGCCTTATGACATAAATGGGTCTTTTAAGGCAGCTTACTGGATGACTTAAAACCCTTTAGTAGACCAACATTCAGATGGTATGTTGTTGCATGAGAGGTCTTAAAAGCAACAGCTTCATCCAGTTATTCCAAAGGCCTTACTAATAGCCAATTATTAAACCAAAATGAGATATTTTCCCCATTGCCGATGAGGATGATGAAATGACGTCTCATTTTCTCCTTCAGCTTAGCTTCAGAATGACTTTTAGTGTGGTAGATGATAGGTTATTCGAGTTAAACCACCATATGTTCTTGTTTTTAATGTGGATCCATCTACACCATAAAGCCTGCTAATTAAAGCCTCCGTAGTCTTTTAGAAAAATTAAGACAGTATTGGGAGATTTGAGAGAAATTATATTGAGTCCTCCTTGGCTTTTAGGCAAGCAAACATCCCCCCATATCGTTTTCACCTTGCAGTAATCCTTTGCAACCAGTCCACCGAAACTTGTAAAAAATTCTGTCAACTTTCGCTGGAAAAGCAATATGGAGACAATAAGTTGTGCCCTTCCAGCTCTAGAGAGATTCTTTGAACTCCAAGAAGCAATCATGAGATTAATCCTGACCAAAATAAATTTCATTTTTTGAAAACGATATCGTTTTAATTAAAACAAAATCGTTTTGAATTATCAGACCTAAGCAATCCAAGCCCGAGCTCAAAAGTCTTAGCCAAAACTCGGACCCTTTTGTCATCCTCAGTGGTCCATTTACATCAAAATCTAGCTCTAGATTGCATCGTACTTGCAAAGAAAGTTTCTTGCTTTAGTCAGATACTCTGCCGGCTCAAAATTTTCATCTCCATCCCATACCCTAAATTCTTTGTTGGGTTTTTTAATGTTTTGCTGTATCATGGTATTTAGTCAATCTTTCTTTGTAAAAATATTTGTTCTGTAAGTTTTAAAAAACTCAATCTCAAATTGGACGGCACTCATGTTGTTTCCGTGACACTGTTCTGTAGGTGTGATATTGGAAGTGGGATCTATTTCTAAAAGATGTTCTCGAATATGGCTTCTGGTCAAAGAGGTAATTTGATTCTTTAATCTGTTTCTGATTCTCACCTCTATGCTTGAACAAGAAAAAGTTTCTTCAATCTGATGTTTTCATCTTGATATTCGTTTTTTCTATAAACAGGTAAAGCTGTTGTGATTATGGGTGTCTCTGGAGCTGGGAAATCGTATGTTTTTTCATCCACTGCTTTCTCACACAACTTTATTATGGGGTTTTTGTGATGTTCATTTCCCATTAGCTTTTTATCCTTGGGGTAAATCTTCATTACTCGTGCAGAAGGAAAGAAGAAACCTTTCATCCCGGTTTCTTGCTTATCTTTTTAAGGGGGTTCCCAAGAAATAAGTTCTTTACTCGACGAAAGCTAATCTATAGCTTCGTCTGGAATTGAGAATTTCTGTCCATAATCTCCTATGTAGCTTTGATCATTAATTGTAGCTACGATTATGCTTTACTGGAGTATCAACTGTTATTCACCGGCGGAATTTTGAACAAAAAAACAATAGTAACTTGAAAGCGTTACTGTATACTTGATCTCCGGAAAAGACCTGCAAATAGTACAAAGTCAAGAACAAGTTCTATTGTACACACCACCACCAAAAGCGTCAGCAGCTCACACTTTATTCCTATGATATCATTGATCTTCCACCACCAAAAGTCAAGAACAAGTTTATTTAGTGTTTTTCATTATATCTCCAATATTTGAATTCAACGAGACCACAATAACTCATTTCTAAGCAAAATTATGAAGCATTGGATGGATTTCATAGGACGCAAATGGATTGCAAAAGTTGACAGCTATCCCTACTGTGTCTGCCTTAGGAGTGAAGCAGTGGAAGACAACAATAACTAGATATATCTTAAAGCCTGTTGTGTCCAAATCTGCACAAGCATTTTCTTCTTTTAATAACTAATGATCCCTTTTTAGCAATAATAACTACTTGTGCATAATCATTTGCTCCGACAAAGGTTGCATAATCATTTGCAACCTTTGTTTTACACTGATAGGAGAATAGAACCAGGGACATGAGATGCCCACTTGCTCCCTGTGAAATGAAATTGACATTACGAGCCATTGTCCTTAGCTTCACAAGATTCACTTAAAATTGTCTCATGGCAGAATTACCCGTGTTTCCCTTTTAACAGTATAGTGTGCGCTTTTCTTAGAAAAACATTTTCAATATATTAGGGATATATCTATGTATTGATTCAAGAAGTGCAACAGGACTACGGGTGAGATTCTGGCCAATGTCTTCAATTGTGAATTTATTGACGCTGATGATTTCCACCCGCAATCGAACAAAGGTTTACTGCTGCCAAATGCATTTCTTACGATGAAATCTTCCTTTTTTTTTTTTAATTTGATTAATGGCATTATTTTATGATTTACATAGAAAAGATGCGTCAAGGTATTCCCCTGTCAGAGGAAGACAGGATACCATGGCTTGAAGTCATACGCGGTGCTTTAATGGAGGTCTTGGCCAGTGGAAAAACTGGAGTGCTTGCTTGTTCCTCTCTGCAGAAGCAATATCGAGAAATTCTTAGGTCTGCAGATCCTAATTATCAATATGGAAGCTATGCCAGTTCTGTCATGTTTGTTCTGCTGGATGCCAATGTTGAGGTGCTTTTGGAGAGACTAAACAGAAGAGCTGCAGAAGGCAAACACTTTATGCCAGCCAATCTTTTGCAGTCTCAGTTGGAGTTACTTCAGATTGATGAATGTGAAGGAATATTAAAAGTAGACGCAACACTAAATCCTCAAGAAATTGTAAAGACCATACAAGAATTCCTGTCACGATCTTTATGAAAATGCCTTAGGGATGTGCTGGTGGGGACCAGCCATGTTTGGAATATTTTTTTTAATGCAATTTCAGGAACTCGAGTTTACCAGAGTAAGTTTACGTGGCTTCCCAGAGTAATTTTTGTTTGGGGAAAAAAAATAAAATGCAACAAAGACAACATTTTACGTGGTTCGTCACACGAATAGTGACTACATCCACGGGTGATAGTTTACGTTTCCATTATGTCGTGATTATTGTATAATACACAGCTTTTTCTCCCATATTGTGGGAGACAGGAGAATACACAATTAGCTTTTTCTGAGGTTCATCATCCACCGTGCGTAAATTGAATTGAATTTCCATACTTAAGAGCTCCAACTGTGAAAATGCAAAAAGAAACGAAGAGTCAGTTATGAGGCAAGTTATAAAGAAGTTGATGCGTAATTTGCGTGCATTACCCTTATGGCAGTTACGAATATGAAAGCTCTTCCTTCAATCATCGGATACGATTCACATGGGAAAATGGCTCATTGGCTGCTTTTGGAGCTGCTTTAGCTACTTCTGGAACACCAAAAACATTCCAGAATCGCAATGTTTCATCCCCTGCTGCTGATGCCACTGTGCAACCATCTGGACTCTGGGCCATGAAGAGCACTCTAGAGGTATGGCCAGTGAGCTCTGCCGCTTTCACCATTGATGGATATTTCCACAAAGTGAGCTGATTTTGAGTGAATCCATGAGAGCTAAGCAGTTCCCTCTCATTCTTGTTCCAAAGGAGAGCACAGACTTGGGAACCAGTGTCTACCGAGTTCAAGCAAGCACCTGTGTGGGTATTCCAGAACTTAATAGTGCGATCGCCTCCTCCTCCTCCAGAGGCCAATAAGTTCCCTTGGAATGGGCACCAAGCCAGAGCTTTTACGGCAGAAGTATGGTCATCAAGCCTGTGGAGCCATTGTGTGGCGGACTGTGAGGATGCCACAGACCTATCCCATATATGCAGGAGATTATCGTTGCCTCCACTTGCTAACTGTTGGCCTGAAGCCGACCATTTAAGCCCACACACCTCTTGCTGGTGCCCTCTATATGTTTCAACAATGTGTGATCTTATTCTTACATCGTTGTTAATGATCTGACCGTCAAATCCTCCGGTTGTAAGAATGTGGTTGTTCCAGGCCATCGAACCAACCCGTGATCTGTGGCCACCAGTCAACGTCCTTAGCTGTAGAACGTTCGAAATTAGACAAAATACTTGAAAGACCAAACAAAATGTTGATGCGTATTTGAAGGTAATAAACCTGTCTATTAGCAGTAGAATCCCATAACTGTACTTGAGAATTGTTCAAGCCAATGGCGATGTGTCGTCCATCAGGCGCCCAGTTAACACTGGTAACAGGGCCATTCTCATCTTCAATCGTGACAAGTTCTGAAGTTGAACCATTGGACGCGTCCCACAAGTATACCGTGCTTCCAAGAGCAATGGCAAGAACATTGCTGCTGCCCCAATCCAACAAGTTCAGGTAGAAGTCATCCAAAAGGTCAGGAGCATCCAGTGTCCTCTCGGAAGTCTGTGTAAGCGATATATACATGTTCAACTAATTAGAAGAGAAAAAGGAAAAAAAAAAAAAACCAAACTTATAAGATGAGATAAATAAAAAGAAGGGATTGCATACCTGAGGGATGTATCTTCGGGACTTGCTTAGTTTAGGCTGAGGGTTGAAAGAGGATATGTGTTCTTGTGGGATCAATTCAACGGGAGCAGGAGGCTTATTTTTGAACGCTAGAATGCGAGTCTTGTTTAGGTTCAAGGTTTCTGCGAGTTTTTTCCTGTAGGCCTCTCTTGAGGGTGAGTTTACAGCCGGGTTTTCTTTGTCATTTTTCCCTTCGGTAAGCATGTAACGAGCATAATCCCAATCAATCGCTGACCGATTCGGTATGAATCTATCCAACTGTTTCAAATATTAAATGCATTAATTCCCACTATATCCAATCAAACAACCCCAAGAAGAACAATATTCTTCTTCTCTTACATTTTCTTTAGAATTCCTTCTCTGGAGAAGCTGTTCTTGGAGAGGAAATCGAGGTTGGTCCTTATTCACAGATCCTGCATCCATCATTAACTAACACAACAAAAACAAACCAATACTATGCAAGAAAATAAAACAAATAAGTGAAATAAAACAACTGGATGTATATAGAGATATAAAAAGCACAACAAAACCCTGCCAAACACAAAATAAAAGAATCCCAGGAAGATTTTTATTAACGCAGGCGTGTGTTCGCGGGATTATGGCGAATGAACCAGAATGAAGCACTGAGAAAAACGCGACAGCAGCGATTGTTTCGTTGAGATTTGAATTTGTGAGATTTGCTTTTATACTAGATGAAAAGCAACGGCTACTACTAATTTTGGGCTGGAACGGCTAGTTTCCTAAGTATCCGTTGAATTTTATTTGACTAAATTGTCCTCTCCGTTCATCTCATACGCACAGCCCTACCCTAATTTACTATTACTGAAAGCAGCTTTTAGGTGCCACGAAATACACGTGTCCACATAAAATTTACTTAAAACGTCTAAAGTTTAGATTTAAGCATTTACTCGATACCGGAAATATTATTTCTTATTTTCATTTTCAGAGAGTGTTTTCATCTTGTTCCTATTTTTAAGGGTGTTTTTTGGTAGCTCAAAACAAAAAAGAAATGACACCAAATTGATATAAAATATCTATTCAATTACATATTGTATGCCCACTCTGAAAAAAATTAAGGGTCATTTGTTCTATTAATTTTACCTCATATTTGATGTGTTAATAGATTGATATTTAATACTTCTACGTATATTTGGTACCTAATCCTCTCCAAGTGTATTTATTGAGCATAATTGCATTCATAGACCAAAAGGAGAAGAGTTCAGATAAGATCATAGCAAAAATTAAAGATTTAAAGCGCAGAAAGGATGCATGGCCGTGCATTTCCTTGAGCCCGTGCATCTTTACGATTCATGTAATTTTTTGGTATGCACGGTCTCTAATGCACGACATCTCCCATAATCTTAAATTTTGTTATAAAGAGACATTTTGGAAAGTGAAAGTGGGAGGCAGTCAGTAGGAGTCGAGAGTAGACGTGGGGAGGTGATTCCAAATGTGGAACTCATTCTCCAAGTGCAATTTTGAACTAGAGAAGCGAAAAACAAGAAGAAATCATCAAAAGATTGATTAAATACAATATCAAGCCTCTACATTACGAAAAGATTCGATAGAAGACAATTAGGTATATTTAAATTATAAACCCATTGTTTTCAATTCATTTTTCTTTCAGTTTATGTTTTATTTCATGTTTGATAATTTATAACTAGACATCTAGTTAGTCTTTAGGTTAGATAAACCTTATGTTAATACTTTGATATGATTTAATTCTTTTATGAATGCAATTGGTGTGATTGTTATATTGGATCTAATTACATGTTTTATTTATTATCTGATTTCTTACGTAGAGATTCAGAAATCCTAATAGTTCTACCATAATTAGAAGGAGTTGATTGTAATCCTAGAGATAGGATGACATAAATTTTCTAGATTATGGTCAAACAATTTAGAGGGAATCATAAATTGGTAAAACAATCATATAAACTTTAACTTGAGTAATTCAGTCTACCTTAAGATTAGTTTTTAATAGACTCAAGGTTAGCTATTAACATATCATACAAGTCTCCACGATTTAATAAATCAACAAAAAAATTGCTTGATAAAAGTTCAATCTATTAAGGGTTTGAACTTAGATACTAATTTCTAATAACGATAGTTTTCTAAGTGAATTCGACTATCTTTGTGTTCATTATTGTTTCCTATTTTATTTTACTTGCTTAGTTTTATTTCCTTTAATTAAAAATCTGAAATCAATCCTTTAGGTTAGATAATAGGAGAAGGTTAATTACTAGTATTCATCATTTTCATGCGATCCGCTTGTACTTGCTGATACTAGCTACAACTATGTCGTGCACTTTCAATTACTACAATATTGATTGCTCACAAAATAAGTCAATCTTAAGTGTTTGGCATCGTTGTTGGGGATTTTGATATTAGGAAAACCCTAAATGTTATTACTTTAATCTAGGCTTAATTATACAAAGGTGTCTTCTTAAAAATTGTAGCTTATTTTTCTAGCTTTCTAACGATATAAAGTATGAAATTTTTGGATATCGGAGTTGAGAGATATGATCATTTTAAGTTACTATGTTGCACACGATGTATAGAAGCCTCAGTCACGATTGTAAGGAAGCAAGGTGCGATCCCGCACCCTAGTAGTAGCCTCGACTGTGATCACGACAAGTAAAGGTGTGACCTTTTTCCAAATTTGAACATGTCTGATTGTTTTGGCCATAACTTTGTCATCCGACCTCCAAATGACTTGATTATTTCCTAACACATTATTATATCTCTTCATAAAAATTAGCTGCATTATGAATTGATTTGACAAATATTGATTGAAGGAAAGTGAGGGAATCTGTTGGAATAGTATGAATTGGTATGATTTCACTGAATATGCTTGGGTATTTCGGTTATATCTTGTTTTATAGTAGAATTAGAATTTTGATACAATCTCTAAGACTTTCAATTTCTGGATGGAATTTGAGTATACATTGTTTCAGTATAAGAATAGTGTAAAAATGATTGAGGCATAACTTTCATATTTATGAATCAAATTGAACGATCTTAGCGTCATTAGAAACTTAAGAGATAGGAGAACACTCTTTTAGAAGCGAGTATTGTCAAATTACATCATTTTCTTTGTCTAAATGATTAAGAACAGTAGACCTAAAAGTCAGTTTTTGGAAAAATCTGAAAGTGATTCAATGAGTTATGAATTATAATTTTAATGGTCTTATTGAAGTATAAGCCTAAGTACAAATGATACTTAAGTGAGTTTTGATATTGGATTAATTTTGTGACAAAACTAATGGAAAATACCCAGGATTGCATGAACACGCATTTTACATATTTCATTACATACTTGTGCATTATTAAACACTTTTAACTATGCCAATTTGTGATATATGTATATTGCTTGTTATAGAGGAGCCACTGGAACGTTAACATCCAGACATTGCCGGAACTTTCAAGCATTAGCTTTGGGAGTGACTAGTGAGTAACCTAGATGGTTTTTCTCACTGTTTGCTTTAAAATTGTGTTTTGAATGATAAGACGAATGTGATTGATTATGTTGATTTCAGACAATAAAGGTCTGATGATTGTTATATATGAATGAGATATTGAAGTGCTGCTTGTATGTGAATGTGACGAAATAAATGACTCAACAATGATTTTGAATGTCGGACCTTAGGTCTGATGAAAATTGTGAATTGAAATGTGAATGTGCAAGCATGTGATTGATTGAGAAAATGATATGTGAAGCATTTCAATACATGCATATGCATGTAAAATAAAAGAAGTTGTGACCAGAGTAGCTAGTGAAAAAGTGCTTAAAGCTTAGAATGCGAAAAGAGTCTCAGGCTCAGTTGCGACTGTACTCGGTATCCACTAAGGGATATGGGACATAATTTGACACAGCTCGGAATCTACTAAGGGATATGAGCTAGTAAGAAGGCACTCGGTCACAATGACAATAATAAATATAAGTGAGTCTCACGTGCATTGTATTTATTCTTAATATATGTATTGTATATGAATGAAAGGATTATGATGATTGTTCCGAAAGTGAAATTTGATATTTTATGAGTATGCAAAAAGATGTTGAATGATATTTTACGTGTATTGATGCGATGCATGAATAGAGTGAACCATTGATGATGGTTACCTTATTAAGTTTGCAAAACTCATCAAAATTGCAACATTAACTTTTCAGAACCGGGAGACACTATTAACCACCGAGGGACGCTACAAAGCAGTGTACACTTACACTTTTGGGAAAGTGAAGAAATGGCTCAAAGGTCGGATAGTTAGATATGGACAAATTAGATAGATTTTGTGCAATTTCCTCTTTCATGTATCACACTTTTTGTATTAGGCTACGATGTTGTATAAGTATGAATATTGAAAGATACATTATAAACATTCGATTTTTATGAAATGAAAGAGGAATTTTGGATTTTTAAAATATTGTGGCTTTCCTTATGATGTTTTATAAGAGAATAAAGATAGATGATGCCATATCAAATGAATGTTATGATTGAACGAAGTGCACCATTATCGTAGATTATGAACTGGAATGTCCTCCGGGCATCATGGTAGACCCTAGGGTAATAAGGCGCTACACTCCTCCCCTTCCCCTCCTCCATCGCAGTTTAATTTTTTTTCTCTTCTGTCATCACTGTCCGACCGTTCCTCGTCTTCGTCCCACCGTGCCTCCTCATCATCCCACTACATGTCATTGTCGTGCCACCATGCATCATCAACATGCTAGCGTCCTCAACTTGCCAGGGTCCTCATCTCTGTCACTACCGAAGGCCACCACGTGTCGTGCCACCACACCTTATCACTACATGTCCTTACCGTTGTTGTCAGATCTGCTTTAGGTACTATATAATCATCTCTCGTGCCACCACACCTTGTTACCGTCATGATTCTATATATGTATAATTGTAGGTTCATTACTTCTCTTTGGTTCTGTAAATGTGTTGACAATGAATTACTTCTCTTTAGTTCGTCTGAAGCTATCTTGGAATGATTGAATATATGTATGGAGCATAAGTATGAAGCTATGATCACTTAGAAGTAATGAATAGTGGTTGTGATATGAGGATATGCATCTTGAATTGTTATATGTAGATAGGTTAGTTAACAGTAGCCATAAGATATACATCGTGTGCTTTATGTTTCTCACACTATAGTCAGAAATTGTTAAAATAAAATTCCATGGGAAATTTGGCATCCACCATCAAAATATTGCTTTGAAAAGAAATGGGAATGATATTTTGTAAGAAAGTAAAAGATGCTAATGTGATATGAGGAAATTATGAAGTCACCATGGAGAGGTGTGAGTAGAATTTATATTTAAGTGATTAACTTTTAAAATTTTTAATTAAGTGTCTAAATTTTAAAGAATCAAATAATTTAGTTTATAAGGCTATTGGTCATTAATATTTTGTTAATGCTACAGATGAAATATATAAAAAATGATATTTAGAAGATTTATGAGATATTTTTTACATCAATTTTTAAACAATTGCTCATAAAATTTTGAAGTGCTTCAATAGTCCATCTTTGGGCAAAGCATGTTTACAAAATTAAATGCACCATTGATTATCAAAAAGTTGCTTATGACAATGCACATAATTAAAATGTCTATGTATGCCATCATAGGTATCAAATTGGAAGGTAATCTTAAAATTATTGTAATCCTCTTCTTTCGGATGATGCTATTTTCTCCTAATCCTCTTAACAGTATTAGCGGTTACAAAATGTTTGAATTCTTAGCCATAACCTTTCAGTGCAGTTACACCTAAAGAAGAGATGATATATTTACTCATGCTTTATATTATATAGCTTGTATGTTGGATTTGCACTTTAAAAACCTTTGATTCTATTTCAAGTTTTAAGCCTATTTCAAATAGAAAGCTATAACATATAGGATTTCTTAGGGGATCTTTTTTTGAAAATTTAACATAATTCATTAATAAGCCTTGAAAGGAAACAATGGAGACATTAAAAGCTTATGCCAATATAGTTTAATAAAAGTACATTAGCTAACTCCATTTGCTTGAATTTACTTAAACCACATTAGCTTACTCCATTTACTTTATTTTATATCGAAGGGGAATTTGCTTGAACCACATTAGCTTACTCCATTTACTGTGTTTTATCTTAGGGTAATTTTCTTAAACCACATTAGCTTACTCCATTTCACCTGGTTGCTTAATTCCTAAACACTTAGTAGCAAGAATTACTAGTGAATAATCCATATGCATGTCTTTGCCACCAAATGTTATCCTTTAGATATTAGTTTAGGCTGTTTCTAGATAGATTTTCTTGAATAATGAATAAGCCTTGGAACTTAATATGTCGTTCATTGCCTTGTATAAGTTTTTTTAGCTTAGCTTTATGGTTTAACATGTGCTTTAAGTGAAATGCTTAAAGGAATAGGTATAAAGGACCTTTTCCACTTTAATTATCAAACAAGTCATATGATTCATCCATTGCTAATTTTATGCTTAATTTTCCAATAGAGCTTTTCCCTTAGCTTGAATATTTACATCATGGTCTAAAAAGAGTCAAACCTCAACTTGATTGCCTATAGGCATTAATTCTATAAGTAGTGTGAGTGAAACCATCACGCCTAAATAGTTTGCTTAGTTATGAGAAGTCTCGAACACCTTATTGGTGATTTGTATTGGCCATACACCTAGTCCTCCTTCTTATTCTAAGCTCTCTAATATTAGTCTAATGATTTTGGCATAAGGTTGTTAAGTCAAAATGACTTTACGATTAATAAGTTTTGATGAAAAACAAAAAGCAGACGAATGAAAAGAAGACGATAGCTAAGAAGAAAAGCAGACGATAACTAAGTAAAAAAGCAGACGGAAGGAAGCTAAACAAAAAAGGCAGACGATAGTGAAGCAAAAGCAGACGGAAGTAAAAGCAGACGAACGCAAAGAAAAAGGCAGACGATAGCTAAGCAAAAGCAGACAAACCCAAAGAAAAAGGTAGACGATAGCTAAGCAAAAGCAGACGGAAGCAAAAACAGACGGACGCAAACAGAAAGGTAGACAATAAAAAGTAGAAGGAAGCATCAGTCTGAGTTAGTTATAAGACTCAACTGAATAACCGTTTCTTTAAAGAATCAAGAAGCAGTTATCAAGAA
>JANKYE010000009.1:14895197-14913683 GCA_032467995.1 Erythroxylum dillonii | reverse complement strand
TTAATAAGGGTACATCTATAATTTCACTAGTTTTCTTAATAAGCGTGTATTTTTCTAAAACGACTTTTATTGTGAATTAGAGGGAGTAAAAGCTTCGACACTCTGTCAGTGAACACAATGAATGCAAGAGAAGCTTACAAGAAACGAAATGTTTTGACAAGTGGCACTTGAGCAAGAGGTTTAATTTTGACCATAAGTTTTACAACAATCAACAAGTTTAGTCCAAGTATTTAAGAGAGAACAAATATGACTTTGATATTTAGAAAATGTTAAAATTTAATCTACGATGAAGCTGTCAGTTATATACCAAATCAGTACTGACCTAACATTTTTTTAATATTTTTTATTTACTTTATGGGCCTCACATTATCGTGCCCATTAAAAAAAACAAAATCTTAACTTCTCTGCTTCTTCATTATATTTTCTTCTTCTCCATCTTCTTCACATTTTGAGAGACTTTTTGAATCTTCCAGACCCTATAAAGACTCTAGGGTTACCCAAAATATAAAAGACTATTTAAAAAACATTAAGAGAAGCACAAAGGAGCTTTTGCATTAACCACAATTAAAACCCTAAAGAGAGAATATTGAGAGAGAAAGAAGGACAAAGAAGAGGAAGAAGAGGAAGACGAAGTTGACTTGACGTGCTTCCTAGATCAGGAGGTTTCCCGACGTAGCTACCTTCCTTCTTCTATTTTAAGTCATTATTTCCTTTTTCATTTCGATGTTGTTTATGTATAGAATTGAGATGGATAGTATGATGATAAGATTTAGAATGTTGATGATGTTCTAAAGTCTCCTTTGGGATTTTATTTTAATTTAATGATAATTTAGTTGATTGTGTTTATTGGATGAACGTCGTGATTTGATCGCGTTTTTGCATAATTTGATAATAAACTGAGAGGATGAACTAAATGAAAAATGATTAAATCAGATTAATGAGAGTTACGCAATTTAATAAAACTGTGACAAATCATATTGGTAATTGGGCAGAGAGAGATCCTGTGTGATGTTCTGATAGTTTATTAGAGTGCTTTAGATCTAATTAGGGTTTTGGATAATTTGTGAATTGAGAGATTGCAAATTTTATAAACTAATTAGGGTTTAATGGTTATAACTCGAGAGAGAATAATCAACCCTCAGATAGTCTAGAATCGACACTCTATTGACACATAATTAGTTAGGTTAGCATTATGATAAGTAAAATCCTCCTTCTCATAAATTGGTAAATTCCTTAGGTTGATTTCTATTGTGATTGCATATTGCTCACTAGTTAACACTTTTATGTTGAATTTTTGATTTGATTGGTTGAATTCAATTCTTGTAATTAATTTCTGTTGCATCTTTTATTTTTAGTTTTATAGTTTTTCCGGCCTTAGATTTTAGAACTAGATTACTCTCCTTCCAGGTGGGTTGAGACTTTTAATACTACACTACGAACCGTGCACTTGCGGAATATTGAAGGTTTATAAGATTAAAACTTACCCCAATCACTTAATAACATGTGAAATACCTCAAGCTAACGATAAGCAAAAATCCCATGCCTTAGGTCAAGAAAATTACCCGAGGATTGATGTAAGAACAACCCTAGGCTAAAAGTTAAGAATAACAGTAAGACAAATGTCAAATGAAACATCTCAAGACTTACACCAAGCAAAAATCCAAGTCTAATAACAAGAGAAACACGTCATGCTAATGACTTAAGCCTTAGGTCAAGTAACAAAATACCATGCCTAACACCAAGTAGAACATCGTATATAACAACAAACAAAATAACTCAAGCCTGACAAAGCATCTAAAGCCTAATGACGAGTGAAACATTAGACTTGATGACAAGTGAGACACGTTAGGCTTAACACCAAATGAAGGAGCAAACTAATGGGCTAAAACAACACCATCTCACAAAAGAATAAGCCCCCATCACAACTGGCATTTTTTAATCTGCATACTTTTTTAAATAATAGGCTCACAACATAAAAGAAATGGTGTGTTTAATGTATAGGCCTAAATTCCACACAAGTTTCAAGCTTAAAATAAGCAAGCGTTTGAAGCTCGAGGGGCAATGATAGATATTGATCAAATCTGTTCGGCTTATGGTTAGAAGAAAGCTCAAACACTAAAGAGATGCTCAAAGCCTACATGGGATGAAAACAAGTGGCATCATCCTATACACGTACAACTCAGCATAAAAAGCAAGCATTATTGTTAAAAATGGGTCACTCCTTTATACTCTCTCACTTTACTAATTTGATTGTTAAAACCAAGCATCGAAGAATATTCTCCAAGTTTGTTGATAGGAAACTCAAATTCAAATTCAAACTCAAACTAAAACCAATGTCATATTTCCGGGCCTAATAACAAAAGCTTCAGCCTAGACTTGAAAACTTTTAGGGCTTTAAAATTTACAATATAATAATATGTCACCCAATATAAATTTAACCTTGTACTATAAGGATACCCAAATTTTCTTTCTAAATTCATATTCTCATTATAAATTTTGGTCATCATTTACATTTTTTTTTGGTATAAAAGACAATAACAATTAGATTTTAACACATTAGATTATCTTAGGAAATGAATTATCTCGGGATCTTTTCAAATTTGTTCAACAAAGGAATGGAGTTTAATGGATAATTATCTCCCTTGGCCTCATGATTCCTTGCAGAGTCGAATAGCATAGCATAGCATAGCATAGGCTTTTCAAATTTTTATAAACCTAAGACTTGATTTTGTTTCTCTATGCGTCTTTTGTTTGATAATTAGATTTTATTGTATAAACTTGATCTAGATGCTACCATAGTGCTTATACTGTCAGCATTAGTACTACGTGATTATGTTATTATATGTGATTCATTAGTAAGGATGTATTATTATGGAAGTTAAAAGTATTTTTTTTTCAAAACAAGAGCGCAGGAACTAGTTCAATAGTCTCTCGCGATTGCCAAGGCTCACGAGATTTGTTTCTCTCTCTCATTTTGATAGACCAAAGAGATCTATCCTTGTAGAGAGTCCGTAGTACGTGGACTAAATTCCACGTCACGCACATTTCTACTTGTGAATCCCACAGATGATGCAATGAGTACTGCTAATATTTCCTTCCTTTTCATTATGACATGTCAAACGACCCCATTCCTTTGCATTATGACAAGTCAAACGGGTCTAAGTTGAGTGCTTGTATTGTAGGAAATCCACTAATTTCATGTCAGTCAGGTGAACCATTTTGTACACTCGTGAAGAATAAGTAAAATAGTAATCTGAATAAATATTGGCTATTTGTTGTCATGCAGTCATTGATTCCCATCTGCTGTTGACTCCTTTATCAGTCGAACAATGGTAGTTTTATTTCTGTTTAAACTTTCATGTATTTAGCAGTAGAAGGCATTTAGGTTTTCAATCACTATCTTCTTAAAAACTTATTAAGCTTTCACTGGGACCTATCACAATCATACAAATAAATAAATTAGCAAATTAAGCAGAAATATATCGTAGTAGCAAGGCTGGTTTCTCACTGTTTAGGTAGTTTTGCTCGATTTGGGCTTGCCATTGGTACTTCTTCTGACTACGTCATCTTGGATTTGAACTACGTGTTCATTCCCAGAAGAACCGCTACGATGAAGGCCTCTGCTTCCTTGTCTACACATGAGACCAAAAAAAAAAAAAAAAATCTCCCCAATATATACAAGCCTTTGAGATCAATCTACTAACCAAAATATAAAAATTATATTAGGTGAATACTTCAATATTCTCACAATTAAAGGGCATTAACCTTTATAACCCGCCCACCTTCTCCCAGTGTCTTCTGCTAAGAACTCAAACTTTGAGATCGACACAAACAACCCAGGAACCTAAAGACATCCAGTAATTGTTCAAAAAACGTACCAATCAAGTGAACTGTCGTCTTATGTACGTATCTTCATGAACAAAAACAGGATCTTGAGGGGCCTGCGGTGAAAACTGAGGTTGTCCCATTGCTATGCCACCTTGATTGGGAAGAGATGAATTGCCCCATAGACCATTACTAGCCTTTGCCGAGTTTATAGTGAGATAATAGAGAATTCCGAGCGTGACACTTGCAAAGGCCAAGATGGCACCACCGGCAAAGACTCCAGGTTTTACAACATAGCAGTAATAATTTCCAAAGTACATGCTCTCTTCACCATGCTGATCATTGAGTGCAGCCCCCGTTAGCAAGAGAAGAAAGGATATAACAAATGTGAACCTGCACGCAATCAATCAATTTCATACAAACTATATCAATTGAAAGGGCAACAAGCCTTTATGAAAGCAAGCTGCCTGTGTTCATAGAAAATGATAAGAAAGGCAATGAGTCTTGAGCTTCATGACTTTCCTAATTTCTTCTTTCTGTCCAAAACTTATCATCAAAGCTTATGTTTTTGTTTTGATTGTTCCTACTCAAGGCTTCAATCCATGAATCCTTTTTTCACGGTCAAAGTCTTAAACTTGAGTGTTGCTCCTCTTATAAAATTTATATATTGACTTTTATTTTCTGAGGACTTTACTTTCTGAGTCTAATTATCAAGCCAAAACTAATCACAACATACATTTCTTTACCATTTGAGTGGAACATAAAGAATAAAAGATACTTCTCTTGTAAGTTCATCCCATACACAGTTGGGAACACAAAAATGAAAGAAGAAATACGATTCTTGGAGAAATAGAAAGAAAACTGTCTCAAATGGACACTTATACAGCCACAATCTAGTTGGTATTTGAGAACTGAACGTCAATCCTGGGTGGTCCTTGTACTTTCATTTTTATCGTTGAATAGCACCCATACTCCTATCAACAAACTTCCCTAAATTTTTTCATAAGTCCTTCCAGCAAAGATTTGTGATTATTTTTTAATAAAAATATCATTTAAAAGGGAAAAGGTTACCACACGAAGTACTTTTCTTATAGATTAAAAAATGACAAATAAAATGTGAGCTGCAAATTGGCTTCCATAAACTTAGACCTCCCTCCCAATCTTAGGTGCCAGGTGAAAGCGCAGCCGCTTTCTCTGTAGTCATTGCCTATTACAAGCAACTACCACCCCTGCTGCTACCCAAATATTATTTTTGTTAGGCCTAATGACAATGGCAACAAGCCTAGAATATAAAGGGTGTAATCAAAGGAAAAAGAACAGGGGAGCTGAGGGGGAATGATGTCAGAGTTAGCTAGGATTATGGGGGGCTGAATGGGACAAGGAAAATAACAGATTGTACGTAGGGGTAGCTAAGAGGGGGAGAGAGGAGAGAGGAAGGCATTCAGCCAAAAAATTAGTAAGAAGTGAGATACTTCGGCAGAGAGAGCTAATAGTCTCTTTGAGGAGCACATTCATGCTCTAAAATAGGAAGTGGTCTTCAGATTCACTTGTAATAGCAGTGGTTATCACTGATTATACTCATTAATATACTGATCTCTAGCATATTAAGCTAGATTTTCTAACATCCGTCCGATTTGCCGGATTTCCCAATCCTGAGAGAGAGGATCAGCTGTTTTTTTCGGAGACTTGAGAAGTTATCGCAACTCACCTAGATGCCACCCAAGATGTCCGATAGGGTGGACGTGTTGGAATCCCATATGGCACATTTGGAGGCTAGGGTGGAAGAAATTTAGTCATCCATACAGATGGCAATGGGGTAAATGCAGCGAAACTTGCTGTTGGAGATGAGTAAGATGATAGGCAAACGACCAGAGGAGGGACAAGGTAGTGGTGATGCCTCAAGAAGGGGGCCTAATGTGGCAGGAGAGAGGAATCCACGTCAGAGGCAGTCAAACCTGATAGAACACTCTTTATGACACCATGGAAGAGTATAGAATGTCAGTTCGTAAAGTGGAATTACCCATGTTTAATGGGTCTAATCCCGTAGGGTGGATTACTAAGGCGGAAGTGTATTTTGAAGTGCATAATACGTCTGAACTGATCAAAATGAAGTTAGCTCTAATGAGTATGGAAGGTTCCACCATACATTGGTTTAACCTTCTTCGGGAGACAGAGGAAGAGTTAGACTGGGAGAAATTCAAGCGAGCCCTGACTGATCGTGATGGAGGGAGAAGATTCGATAACCCCTTTGTGGAGCTGTCGGACTTGAAATAGACGAATTCGGTGGAGGAATATATTGAGGCTTTTGAGTTTATTTCGTCGCAGGTAGGGCGTCTACCGAAGGAGCAGTTTATGGGATACTTCATGAGTGGTTTGAGGGTTGATATTCGAAGGAGAGTGAGAACGTTTGGACCCGTGAATAGGTACCAGCTGATGAAGATAGCGAGGGCACTAGAAGAGGAAGTGAATGGCGAGCTAGGTGGGGTAAACGTGTCTGGGTCTTGCGCACGCATTTGGTCTCCACATCGAGGAAATAACGTGAGGGGCAGTTTTTGGGTCAACCCGACCCATCACCGTGAGCTGGACGGTCCAAACCCAATGGGTCGAGAGTGAGTTTTGAGCGGTCCTGGAGCTGTGAGACACCAGGAAATTGCGGGGGGCTCCATCCGACCAGCATGGGCCGCACAGAATGGCCACCCCCGCCAATGGTGGCAATCACTAGACGGTCGGAAAGTGATCGGAGGGGACTAACAGAAAAAAATAGGGGGCTGCGTCATCTATCCTACCAGGAACTTATGGACCAAAAGGCAAAGGGCTTGTGTTTCAGATGTGGGGAGAGGTTTCATCCTCTTCATCAGTGTGCTGAAAAACAGTTGAGGTTACTGATCTTGGATGACAACGAAACCTTGGATGAAAATGGAGAAATAATTGCATTGGAAGTAGAAACTGAGGAGAATAATATAGCTTTGGAATGCCGAACCATGGGGGTGTTTCGAGTGAATGGAGCATTTGTGCAGGAGAATAAAACTATGCGTTTGGCTAGACGGCTACAAGGAGTACTAATTGTTATTTTAGTGGACAGTGGAGTCAGCCATACTTTCATCTCTCCTGAGTTGGTGAAGGGATTGGGACTGACTGTAGGGACCAACAAGGCTTTGGGAATTAGACTTGGAGATGGCCATCGGGTGACTACTCAAGGGAAGTGTTTGGAAATTCCTACTCAGGTGGGGGACTTAGAGTGGAAGATTGATGCTTATGTCCTAGATTTAGGGGGAATGGATGTGATCCTAGGGTTGCTTGACTACAAACTCTAGGAAAGTTTATGGTGGATTGGAAGGAGATGACTATGCAATTCCGACATGAAGGGCAAAGTGTTCAATTACAGGGGAATGTAGGATTTCAGCCACCACCACGGAGGGAGAGTGTGTATCTTGAAGATTTAGTGAGTTTACACGGTCTCCTTGCTATATTAAGGGGTGAATTCTCTTCGGTGGATGGGGTACCAATAATGGAAGAACAGCAGATGCAACTTACCAACAATGAGAATAGGGAGCTGCACCTAGTGTTGGATAAGTTTCCACGGGTTTTTTTTAGAGGTGCAAGGACTACCTCCGGAGAGGAACCACTCACATGCTATTGTGTTGCAACCGAGGCAAGGTTCTATTAGTGTGAGGCCCTACAACTATCCTCATCATCGCAAGGATGAGATTGAAAGGCAAGTGCATCAAATGTTGCAAATGGGAACCATCCGTCCTAGCTCTAGCGCCTATTCCAGCTCGATAGTCTTGGTTAAGAAGAAAGATGCTTCTTGGAGAATATGTGTAGACTATAGAGCACTCAATCGAGTCACCATATCGGACAAGTACCCTATTCCGGTGGTGGATGAATTGTTAGATGAGTTGAATGGGGCGGGATTCTTTCCTAAGTTAGACCTCAAGTCAGGACATCATCAAATTAGGGTCAAGCGGGAGGATATTCACAAGATAGCCTTCCACACATATGATAGGCATAACGAGTTCCTCGTGATGCCATTTGGGCTAACCAACGCGCCAGCCACATTTCAATCAGTTATGAATATATCTTCAGGCCTTTCCTCAGGAGGTTCGTGTTGGTCTTTTTCGACACATTCTCATTTATAGTGCTGGTTGGGATACTCATCTTTTGCACTTGGAGAATGTTTTGGAGGTTTTACAAGCTAATCAATATGTGGTTAATAAGCAGAAGTGCAGTTCTGGAAGAAGAACCATAGCTTATCTGGGTCATGTCATTTCTGCACATGGAGTAGCAGTTGATCCAGTCAAGGTGTCTTGTGTGGTGAATTGGCTTGTGCCTCATAATGTGAAGGGGGTAAGGGGATTTCTCGGGTTGACAGGATACTACCGCAAGTTCATTATGAACTATAGAAAAATAGCCAAGTCTCTTACTGAATTAACAACGAAAGATGGGTTTCTTTGGAACGCAGCAACATTGGAGTCGTTTGACACCTTGAAGAGGGCCCTAACTACATCCCCAGTATTAGGTCTCCAAAATTTTTCTCAAACTTTTGATGTGGAGTGCGATGTTTCGAGCAAGGGGGTTGGTGCAGTGTTGATGCAAAACAGAAGACCTATTGCCTACTTCAACAAGGCTTTATCTGAGGGTAATCTGTCCAAATCTGCTTATGAGAAGGAATTGATGGCATTGGTTTTAGCAGTACACCATTGGCATCATTACTTGTTAGGCCAACCCTTTGTTGTTTATTCGGATAAAAAAGTCTCCGTTATTTACTTCAGCAAAGAGTTTCCACCATGGACCAACAATGTTGGATGGCTACGTTTCTTGGGTACCATTTTGAGGTAATCTATAAGCTAGGCCTTGAAAATAAAGTTGCTGATGCTTTGTCAAGAATTTGTGAAGAGGCTGATTTGGGGAGCTTCACCTCATACCCATTGTGGGCTGATAGTCAAGTTCTTCAACAAGAGGTGGAAAAGGATCTTGTGCTCAGTGGAATTATAAAGGAATTGCAGCAAAATCCAGCTGCAAAGAAAGGGTTTCTGTGGCACCAAGGAGTTCTCTTACTCAAGGGGAGGTTAGTAATTTCAGCCTAATCTATTTTCATTCCTGCCCTTTTACAAACTCCTCACCTATCGGAGCCATTCGTGTTTTTTCCGCACATATAGACGAATTGCTCATAATCTTTATTGGATTGGCATGAAGAAATCTATTCAAGACTATGTGAAGTCTTGTGATACATGTCAAAGACAAAAATATGCAGCAACTTCTCCAGGGGGTCTGTTACAACCCTTACCGATTCCAAATCAGATTTGGGAAGATATCTCTATAGATTTCATCACGGGACTTCCAAAATCTAAGGGATATGAAGCAATATTGGTTGTGGTGGATTGATTATCGAAATATGGCCACTTTATTCTTTTGAAGCATCCGTATACTGCTAAAAATGTGGCTGAATTATTTATTAAAGAAGTAGTCCGTTTACATGGAGTCCCAGCATCAATCATAAGTGATCGTGATCCCTTGTTTGTGAGTTATTTTTGGAGGGAATTATTTTGACTTCAAGGCACTATGCTTAAAATGAGCTCATCCTATCATCCAGAGATAGATGGACAAACCGAAGTTCTCAATCAATGTTTCGAAACCTATTTGCGGTGTTTTGCTTCCGAACAGCCCAAACACTGGTCCCATTGGATTTCTTGGGCTAAACTATGGTATAACACTACTTTTCATGTATCCACAGGTCTAGAATTTGGGGGTTTTGCTCCCGGTTCCAATGTGATAGCATGATCAATGTCCCGCTGAGGGGGTAACCCTGAGACAGGTTGAAATGCTTGATTAAATTCCTTTAACACTGGAGCAATGTCTTCGATGATACCCATCAATTCGACCTGTTGCTGATGATCAACTTCACATGCAGACAATTCAGTTGCAACTTCTTGGTCACTTCTTTCCTTCACCATATAACCAATGCCTCCTTGCTGCAGAAGCTTGCAAATGGTTTTGAAAGACACTATCGCCGAACTGAGGCAAGGCTCCCCATAGAATTTTACCATTTCTCCATTACTTCTCAACTTCATAACCTGCTTCTTAAGGTTAATGAGTATGTCTCCCAACGTTTCCAACCACTCAACACCCAGAATTATGTCAAAACTCTTCATGTCAAAAGGAAAAAAAAAATTGTCTAATGGAGGTACCTTGAATAACCACTTCCACCAACTCACAAACTCCCACACTTTGGACTTTACAATCATTCCCAAGCCTCACCTTATACGGTTTAGTATTGCTCACTGATAAGCCCAACTCATCCACTAAGCCTTCTCGCACGAAATTATGAGAAGCTCCATTGTCAATCAACACTATCAACTCCTTCTCTGCGATTTGCCCTTTCACTTTAAAGGTTTGAGGCCTCTCTATCCTCGACACTGAACTCGCCGACAGCTCCAACTCATCCAACGTGTCTGAACCGTCCCCCTCAAGAGCAGGTTTGAGAGTTAATACCTGGTTAACGAGTTCAGTTTCCTCTTCTTGTAAATCGTCAAGCTGCTCGTCATCTTTCAGCAATATATGAAATTGTTTTTCACCACATCTAGGCCTTGGTCCGTATTTAGCGTCACATCGGTAGCAAAGCCCTTGCTCCTTCTTCCGTTGAATCTCTTCAGCTGTCAAACACTTGAACAGGTAAGGAGAGTCCCTCCGATTTGGTCGACGCCCTTCGAATGTTCGGTTTGAGTAGGAGTTCACCCTTGGATTGGGTGTGTTTGGAGTTGGTGTAGCTCGATTCCCTTCCAAGAGCCGATTAGGGCTTCCTAACATTGTATTTGAAAAAGGGGTGATTGCTAGGTTTTTACCGTAAGTTGGGTAAGTTTTATTACCCATTTCACCACTCTCGTATCCGACTAACCCACTTTTGGTTTTAGCTCCCTTACCGGGTTGGATAGTTTGATTCCAAAGAGCCCAATTTCTTCCTTTAGTCACCTGAGCCATCTCCATCAACTGCACCAACGAATCTGTTTGGATCAATTGCAACTTCGTCTTTATTTCTTCCTTCAACCCGTTAACGTAGGCTGCCGTTACCACCTCCACTGGAATTCCTCTTAACATTGATAACACCATCTCAAACTAACGGTTATACCCTGCCACCGTACCCAGCTGATGTAGCCTCATGAGAGCTGTTAGAGGATTTCCGGCCTGAGCACTGCCAAAGCGACGCACCACAGCTATCTTAAAAGTTGACCAATCCTTCATCGGCGACCACCCTTCTCTCCACAAAAACCAACTCAAAGCCTCACCCTCCATACATACTGCTATCGCCGCTAGTCTCCCTGCCATCGAAACTCCATTCAGATCAAAGTACCGTTCTACCTTAAATAGCCACCCAAAAGGATCTTCGTAGAACACCGGAATTTCCAACTTGCTGTGAATCTTCTCCTTCGTCATCAACTCTTCTTCTATCGGTATTTTAGCTTGACTCCTCGAATCTGTAATGTCATCAGCCTCCTCTCACGGTGCTTTCTCCTGACTTCTATTTCCCAAGGACTCTTGGATCTGTCTCATACATTCAAACAATGATGCAAAGTCCCCTGCCATTTTATCAACCTTTTTCTCTAACGTATTCATTTTTCCATCCACTGTTCCCAGATCCTCCGTCAACTTCAGCATTTCCCTTTCAATATTGTCAACTCTAGAATCCATTCTGGTCACCACCATCCTAGTACCTCATCTGCTCTGATACCAAATTGTTAGGATCCAAAATCCTAACAAGCTTTAGTCCAACAATCAACAACAACACCAAAAACTCAAGCAAGGAAACAGTAAGAAAAACAAAGAAGAAGAGAGTATGAAGTGAAATTCAATGCATTCGGTATATCGATAGGCTAAACTTCGAGGGCTAGCTAACCTCCTCAGTACATAGTTTTCATAACCAATTCATTGTGATGATTCCCACCTGTCCCCACACAATATCTTTTATTACCTTTTTTCTAACTAACTATCCAACTCAGAATAATATCTTTTCTCACACTCTCCAAATTACCCATCTACCCCAACCCTTCTCTTCCTACCATATTGTTGGTTATAACGGGTCTCAACAGAAAATAACAGATTGTACGTAGGGGTAGCTAATAAGGGGAGAGAGGAGAGAGGAGAGAGGAAGGCATTCAGCCAAAAAATTAGTAAGAAGTGAGATACTTCGGCAAAGAGAGCTAATATTCTCTTTGAGGAGCACATTCCTGCTCTGGTATAGGAAGTGGTCTTCGGATTCACTTGTAATAGCAGTGGTTATCACTAATTATACTCATTAATATACTGATCTCTAACATATTAAGCTAGAGTTTCTAACAATTTTCTATTCCTAACTAGGTAAAAAAGATCTGGCCTCCCCCATAAGGGCAGACAAGAAATCAAACACTTGGATGAATTTGGGGTTTATATTCTCATCCGATTACAAATTGTTATGGAAAAGGCAAACCACTAAACAAAATATCACTTAGCTTTTGGTCCTGTTATCACTGGACTGGATTATTAGGGGCCATGAACATTGAGCATTTTCATCCTGATAAGGCAGCTACCAAGAGTTATCTAGGCAGGAACCAAAAGTTTCTCCCATGGCTCCCCCCTACCATCCCCAGAAATGCTAAATGTAATATGTGTGAAACACTGCTCCTATATTTAGAAACCAAAAACATCCAGGGTGGTCAGAGAACATATGCTTTTAAATAGAAAATATAAAAGTGACAACTTAAAAGTTTCTCTCACTGAATGGCCATTTAGAATTACCAGGAAACAACAAAGCAGACCAATGCTAGTCTCCAATTTGAGTTTGATGGATTTGGGCCTCTTCTGCAACAAATACATCCAGTTGCGATGTTAATAATTATTTGAGCTGTCATAAGAGCCACTGCAGCTGTTAATCCAAGTCCCAGTGCTGGACTTCTAGGATATGAACACTGAGTAGCTGATACAAATTGGACCTCAGATCCCTGCAGGAATACAAAAGGAACAACCGGAGAAATTCCTATGAGTTAATAACAGCATGATGCTGTCAAATAACAAGATGTACTTACTTTGGCCAAAATATCTACCAAAAGCTGGTAATCATTCACAAAATTTGTTCAAGGGAATATAAGGGTTATATAAGTAGATACTTGACAACATCTCACAGAGCATTTATTTTGAAAACGCAATAAAAGATGAATCAAGCAAGAAGATTCAGCCAAGTTGACATTCAGATAGCAAATGAATGGAAGTGAAGACAAGTCAAACAAATAAAATTAAGAATAAGGGTCAGCAATGGAGCATTGATGCTTCCCCAACCTTTTCTGCATTCCTCACAATTTCCTATTCTTTCCTTCTCTCTACCTCCAAAACACAACATCTTATCAACTTGGCAAACACAATGAAACAGTATTTCCCTTCAAACAATCCACTCAAAATACGAGTAACATAAGAAACATTTATTCCCCTAAGTCATTCTCTCCTAGCCAAATCATATGCTCAACTGAGGAAGTAGTGAAGACAACCATTAGTTAGCAACTCATTGAACAGCTACAGCGTAGTTAAATAAGAATAATCATGCAACATCCTACCAAGAAAGGTCTAGTTATAACACAATATCTCTGCTGTGAAAGGCACTGTTTCTTACTTTCAAGTACAGGACTACAATTTTGTACACCATATTGCTCATTTTATAACTAAGAGGCTCCTAAACGAACAAACATGTTAGATTTTAGTGTTATTTAACAAAGCATAAGGCAAGCCCAGGTTGGCTGAACGTGGCACAACTTGACCCTACTCAACAGGGTAAAATTTGTAAAGAATGTCTAAGAAGTTTGATAATAGGAACACATCTGTGAACAGAAAACCTAAACATACAAGGGAAAACACATGCGATTGGCAGATTGGGGAGAGGAGTTTCTGCTTATCTGCGTCAGCGTTTCTTTCTCCGTGCAGTATCGGGTGAAACAAGCAGTACAAAGCCAAAACATAAAATACATCATGTATGTTGATTGTTGCACTTGATTGTTAAGGCTTTTGGTCAATTCATGTTCAGTGCATCACTTGTCAACCGCAAGTTGTATATGCATTAGGGAAGGGAAGAACAAAGAAATGGGCAGGGTGTGGTCATCATGATGATCAGAAGCATAAGAATATGTTCTGCATAATTAAGATAAGAACGGTACTATACCTTACTTAACAATATATATACTCTTCTAGGGGTTCTTGTCAAGGAAGCCGGCTCAAGACTCCTTGATCTCTTTACTGTCTAAGGAGTCACTACATTTTAGCCACAAATGTTGTCACCTTTGTGGTGTTAATGGGCCTACAACGATCTTTTGGCATTGTAATTCATCCAAGCAGCAAAGCCCTAATGTGTTTAGGACACTGGTTCAGCTGACAATGACTGTCAATCTATACAGTCTAACAAGCACAAAATTCCATATACATTAACTACGAAATCCTGACTTCCTTTATACAACCATTGAGTCGATTTGCCTAATACTTTATAAAGGACCACATTTATAAGGTTAAGCAATAAGAAAACAATACTCTAGTTAATCATAATTGCGGCATATGATCTCTTACTATCTGACAACTCAGAACTTTTGTTGAGTGAAGCTTAGCAATCGATTTAACATGCTCTCTCATACGAAATGATGATAAACCCAACATATCAGAACTCTAACAGAAATGAGGGTGGTGTAACATGAACTTGAATCCTTCTAATTACACAAGGCTCAAAAACCATGCACAGATAAGAGAAAGAAAATGTAATAATGTGTTTAATACTGTACAAAATGACTTTATCTATACAAAAGGATTCGTAGAATACTGTTAGGAAATTAAGTCCAATTAATGCTAATTAAAGCCAGTGATTTGATGTAAAGCGACAACAGATGTTCAACAACTACAAGTGCTTAGCTTAGGTCAACCATCACCTATGCTCTTCAAAAGAGCTTATCTAAGGTACACCCAATAGTCTATAAACCAATAAATTTGAACCTGCATCTATCCTTCAAATCAGATTTGTTTTTTCCTCCTAATCATCAATAAGAACAACATCAAGGACATAATAACTTATGCGCTAAATCAACTTTTCAAAAATGATTATATGTGTAAGCAAATTAATCCAACCAAAAAGGACTCTCATAAGAAGAGGATCCGTGACATAAACCATTAGCCTATGAGGTTCATGGAAAATATATGCCAGCAAAGCAAATCAATCCAATGAAAAATGACTATTGTAATCTTCTCTCTGTTGGTTTAATTGCAATCTTTTAGATTACCTAAAGAAAAGAATATCTTAGCATATTAACTGCCTATATCTTGGTACTAAAATTTGCATTCTACCATTTTCTTTAGATACAGGCTGTGAATAGATATTTTATGCATGGGCACTTAAAGATGCCTTCTCCAATTCCCTAATCAAATGTGGGTCTACATAAAAGAAATGAAAATAATCAATAACATCACAGTCAGTATGCAGAGAGTCGATCCAGAATTAATTCCTGTTACTTCACTATGTACTAGATAAAATAGGAATTTCTGTGATCCAGAAATAAGTAAATAAACTTGCTGATCTTCCCAGGTTAAGCAACGGCTAGCTCAAAAGCCATCAACTAACAACGAAACATGTTACCTAATTCTTCCAGCATTTGTTTCTGTATCTTCATTAAAAAAATGTTTTCTACGGAGAAATGGAGCAGAAGCACTTACTGGAAGATTAGAACAAAAATATTCCTTCTTTATCGTTTTATTTCAGAGAGTTCCCCTAACCTAAATGTTTGTAAGAGTAAAGAACTCAAAGCAGAACCAATAATGCCTTAACTTGTAGTGTGTTCGCCGAAGGGAATAAACAGCAACAAGGACTACCAACTTATGGGGACAAATAACTAGTCATACAAGTTACATGAGAAGGATCAACAAGACAAAGAATAGACGCATAAGAACTAGAGTTAAAGATTGAGCAAAATCACCATGAAATAGAGAACCCCAGTCCCAAAGAAAAAGCAGCACCAACCCAAAATCCCATCAAATATTTATTCTCTTCTTCACTAATATTATAGTAGCAATCAAGACAACAAAACATGCTAAGAATGGAAGAACGAATAACTAAGCCACCTTTTACTTATTCACAGGATTACGAATATTTTTTCAATGTGGTACCTTCCCTCGGTTTATCTCATAAACCGAAAAGAGGTTATGCAGTGGTCTATGAGAAAGCAAATACTGATAGAGCAGAAGTAACAAAGGAACTAAATCCAGAGGCTTAAAAAAAATGTACAGCACCTTAATCCTTGTGGCCTCTGCGCCAAAACCAGTAGCAGCCGATAACAACCCCAAGGAACCCACAACAAAGCACAACAATAAGGGCTTCTTCTCCATGTTGATTTTTTTTTGTGTCTCTGTCAGTCCACTTCCTAAAGCTGGTGGTGAGGCAAGGAGAGTCGGAACAAAAGAAAAATACAGAGTGAAAACTTGGAGGGTAAAAATGTCATAAAACCGCAAGTTTAGTTTTACCCACTTGCTACGACCGACCGGAATGCTCTTTAGTTGGCAACTGCTCTTAACTTCGCAGGACACTTTTATTGGCCTAAAAGCTAAATAAACCCTAACATATACTGATATCTAAAATACACTCTAACATTTTATACTATTTAAAATAAACTCTAATATTTAGAAAACGTTTAAATTGAACATTGATCATTAACAGTGTTAGGCTATCGTTAGTTATTTGTTGACGTGAATTTTTAAAATTTTTTGATATGGGACGCACCATTCGCTAACATGGGTTGGATTGATGTGGGATTTTTCTACTTAATTGCATTTTTGAATGGTAATTGTGAATAGGTTAGATTGTTGGAAGATGGAACTTCGAATTAAATTGTCAATTGAATTTGTTATTTGGGTTGGGTTGGAATTAGACACTTGGAGGATTGGAGATGAAAGGCATGAATCAATGATGCACAATTTTTTTTTAACTTGTGGTTTGATTTATGTGGGATTTATTTATCTTAAGTTTTTTAATGAAGTTGGCAAATGAAATGCAATAGGCATGCATGAATTGAGAGTTGAAAGTTTCAAGTTTCAACTTAAAATTGAGAATGAGAATATAATTTTGTTAGTATTTAAGGTTTAAAGTAAATAATTAATTGACATAATATTTTATTACATGTTCTTAAAATTAGCATAATAGTATTGGTAAATAATTCATTGATATAATATTTTGTTACATATTCTTAAAATTAGTATAATAGTATTGAGTATAAAATTATGCCATTGCTAACTAATAATAATATGATTGTAGAGGAGGAGTCGAGGAGGCCCCTATAATTGTATAGTAAATTACTAATAAAACTAAAATCTAATCAATTATATTTTTGAACGGTTAACAGTTTCCAAGTGTATAGCTGATTTGTATAATTGTATCTCTATTTTCTTCATTAGATAAAAGCATGGATCTATTGATTCTTTCAACTATCCATTAGCAATCTCTTTCAATTAAGTTGTCAAGTTGATTGGTCGATTGATTGGTAATGACAATTAAATTGTTATGCTTATCATAGAATAGACAAAGAAAGTTAGCAGATTTATTTTCGGATACCACCTAAATTTGTCAAATCATTGGTCATTTTTATCATAAAAGAGAAGACCCTGGTTTTTCTTTTCGTTCACTTTTTAAAGAGATATGAAATCATGTGGAAAGAATAGCAATATAATAGAAGAAAAAAACAAGTGTATTTTGAATTGTGTTGGATAAAATATGATTGTGTTGGATGAAATTGAATTGTGTATGATGCAATCATACAAAATGAGTTATATTACATATTATGGACATGGGTATTGTGTAATTGCTATGTTGAATACTTGAATTGTTGGTTTCTAACTTATTGATGAATTGTGTTAGATAAAATTAGAATGTGTTGGATGAAATTGGATTATGTATGATATAATCATAAAAAATAAGTTATATTACATATGATAGACATGCGTATTGTGTAATTGTATATATGTTGAATACTTGAATTGTTGGTTTTTGACTTATTGGTGAATTTTGTTGGATAAAATTCGATTGTGTTGGATGAAATTGAATTGTGTATGATGTAATTATACAAAATGAGTTATATTACATATGATGGATATGTGTATTGTGTAAATGTGTATATTGAATACTTGAATTATTGGTTTCTGAATTATTGATGAATTGTGTTGGATAAAATTGGATTGTGTTGGATGAAATTGAATTGTGTATGATTTTGATATATGTATTCGTTTATTTTTACAAATAATTGGAAAGAAGTTCAAGTATGTAGCACCCCACTCCCGCAATGAGCCAAACTCGACATCGTGGGTGATGTTCAAGTCCGTACCCCGCGAAGATAGTGTGCTAAAGCATTCAATCATTCAGAAATCAGTATAAATTCTTTTTTGAAACCACAAACATAATTGTTAGTAGTATGCCTTAGGCCAATAGACATATATGATTCATGTATTAATATTATGACTTGTTAATAATATATTATGAGGTATTCCTTTCATATATGCATTATGTCATTTATGTAATGTGATTTACATTCCATGAATGGTATTATATTTATGTCATCAAGTATGTGACTTGATAGTAAAACCATAAGCGTTATAACACTATTCTAAACTGTCCCTGGTCGATCA
>JANKYE010000009.1:14851658-14872242 GCA_032467995.1 Erythroxylum dillonii | reverse complement strand
ACTTTTCATTTCAATTTTCTCAAGTCCTAGTTCATTACAGCAACGCTTCAGTGCAAACGCTAGGCAGTGCGATCGCTCGGTGGTGCGACCATTCAGTCAATGCGATCGCTCGGTAACGCGATCGCTCGGTAATGCGATCGCTCGGCCTCACTCTTCACACACTACAGTTGAGTCGATCGGTTCTACCGATCGGCCAGCACAAACACAGTCAATACCATACACATTTAATGCACAGAAAACAAACACATTAATCCCTAATGCGGGGCCGGGATGTTACAGTTTGGGATATATCTTTTAGATTTTTGAACCAAATTGTATGATTTTGGTGTCGTTAGAAACTTAAGACAATGGAGAAAAAAATGTTTTGAAGAAGGTAAATTGTAATTTTGGTTTGATATTTCCCAAAATCTATTCTAAAATAGGAGAAATGAGTTTGATTATGGTGACTGCCTGGTGTGGGCACGCCACCCTTGTGGGATGATGACTAATGAGGGTTAATTGAAATAACCCTATAGGGTAATATATTCATGTTTTATGACTCCAGATGTTAGGCTCCAAAAGCTGGATCCAACAAAAAAATTGATTGACATATTTCGTGATAGGCAACATTGCAATAAATTGTTAGTGTACAATATAGTTATAATTAGTACTGACAAGTATGGGTTGATCCCACAAAGACTATGACTACTATTAATTACCTTTCCCCTATTATCTAGCCTGCGGATTACTCAGGTTAAATCTTATAGGATTGTGTTACCGATTTATAAGTCCCTCTATTAGATTTGAACCTAATCTGGAAGATTTATGTAATCCTATCTTTAGGTTTGCAATCAACTCCTTCTAATTACAGTACATCTATTCTCACTAGGATTTCTCAATCCCCACATATGAAATCAGATTATGATTTAATATTCTCGGGTTATTAAAACATAAATAAAATATGTAATTAGATCATAATAAATCAAACAACCAATTGCATTAATAAAAGAATCTAATCATGCCAAAGTATTAACATAAGGTTTATCTAACTTAAATGTTAACTGGACGTTTAGTTACACATTATCAAACACAAAATCAAACATACAATAAATGAAAAATGAATAAAAGACAGTGGACTCGTACAGATCTCCCTGACCTGAATTATTCCCCTTTAAGTCCTTGAAGGCAATTATCACCTGTAAACACACTTGATGCACGTTAAGTACAAAATATACAACAAAAGTATAAACTATCAAGCAAGAATGCATTAAATATGAGGTAAAAATATAGTCAATTAATCATCTATCATTAAGATTTAAAATCATAGCAACAAAAAAAATTGGGTGGATTGAGCAAATGGTACTTTTATAGAAGCCAGAATATGTGTTCGGAATTTGCAACATCACCATATAGGAAAGACAATTGTTTTCACACGGTTTCAGAAGCTCAACCGATGTTTATATCGTGTTGTGACATTTATGGAGTACTTACTACAATCATGAATTTCAAACACTAACTTATATGTGGAAGCGACAATCAACCCCAAGGTGCCCTATACAGGAATAACCATAATTTAGAATAGAGAAACTCTTATGCTTTTGGATGGAAGAATTACGTTCTAGTTGAATATTTACAGCAGCAAGCACCTCCAGTTAATAAGCCAACTCTTGAAGATATAATGGCTAATTTCATTTAAAAGTTAACCAAAAAGCATTAGGAAACAGAGTCTTGGGTAAAAATATTGGTGAACCAGATTAACCAACTGGTGGAGATAATATCTAATGAGTTGCAAGGGAGTTTGCCTAGTTCTAATGAAATAGATCCTAATGAATATGGAATGGCAATCCCCCTTAGGAGTGGAAATGAGCTTCCAAAAGAAGAAGAAAGAAGTGGAGGCAAGTATTATGAATAAATTAATGGAACTCCTTAACTGAAAGATAAAATACATGAATTTGAGAGTGAAGAAAAGAAAAGGGTTAGCTTCATGAATGGAGTGACATTCCAAAAGGAGCTTCCAGAAGAAGAAGTCTTTGTCAAAGAAAAGCCTCTGTCAAAGAAAAGAAAGTAGAGGAGTGGCAGGAAATAATTGAAGAAGAAAAGCCAAAAACTACTGCTCGAGAAGACAAACAGTTCAAGTCAACTGATGATTCAAGGAGTATTGTTATTCCCTCTTTTATTGACAATTTGTCGTTGAAAAGGGCATCAATGCATTCAATTGAAATTATTAATTTGATAAATCAGGGCCTTTCTAGTATCTTGCAATAAGTGGCTTACTTATAGGCTAAAAAACCCCTATGTGGATAAAAAAATTAAAGTAAGCCACTTATCATAGATGCAGGATGAGGATAAACTTTAAGGTTACGTCGAGATAATGATGGTAAAGGAGCGTTGCACGGGAGGTAACCTATGAGTTTGTTTTAGTTTTATTTTAACATTGATATTATTTTGTTTTAACTTTTGTTTAGATCAAGTTTTAAGTAATTAAAATTTTTTAGAGTGTTTAAGGTAGCCAAAATTAAGCATATAAAGGGAGAATTATGCATAATGGTAACTTTAGGGGTGATTTGTCATGTGTTATAATGCTAACGTGTAAGATTCTTATGTTTGAGGATTAAAATTTAAAGCTACACACATTTATAGAGGATTATGCACTCTCTAGACGCAGCAGTGAAGTTTTGCACTTTTGGATACATGCCCGTGCATTAAAACATGCAAACTTACGAAAATTTGTTATTCAGTTATTTGTACGGCTTAATGCACGGTCATGCATTAGACTGTGCACTCTCGTAATACACTTTCAAAAGAATCAACCATGCTCTTATTCTCAATCATATTAAACCTATCTTACGACAATTTCCATAACTTTCACTAGGAGTGTTGGATTAAGATCATTCTTAGACTATTTGAAAGAGGACTTCTAGATCTACAACTTTCATGAGACTTCAAACTGAAAATTTATCATTTGGATAAGACACAGACCATGTGAAACTACACGGTTAGACCGTGTAACTTTTGGGTCTGATTGTGCTTCTACATTAGGACCACACGACCTGTGTGAATCTACATGGGTAGATCGTGTAACCTTCGAGTCTAGCGATATCATTTGGAGGTTCAAGACATGGACTGTGTGAATTAACATAGGCAGGCCGTGTAACTTTCGGGTCTGGTTATTTTCTTAGCATCAAGAATACATAGTCTGTGTGAATATACACGAGCAGACCGTGTAACTTTTTGTTAAATTTCCCTCTCTAAACATGCAAATTTGGACTGATACCTTGACTCACTTTCACTCAATGTCATTCTCTTCACCTGAGGATGGGACGAAAAGTAGGGGTGCACTTAAAGCTCGTGGGTAATAAATTTATAACTGAGAAATAGGCAAAAACCATTGAAATATTTATTTCCATTGTAAAATTCACATTGAAATCCATGTAACACATATTTTCCCAAATTCACAACTTATCAAGCAATTCATAAACATCATAAATCATGAATTCATCAAAATTGTCACAATCATAAACACATAAGCACATCATAAAGGTTTTGGCAGATCTATAAACATAACGAACTACACAATTCCATATAATAGTCCTGTGTAGTCGTAAACTTGAGGGAGTCCATGAAGGAGCTTCGTGCCACTAGCGGGCAGACGAGAGAAGCCTTTAACTTGGTTAACATGCACGTGACATTCTTGAATAGACTACACCAAACCCACATAACATGTAATTCATGACTTGAAAATAGATTGCCCAATTGGCAACATTTCGAAAATTTGTTTTTCATGAACATGCAATTTTTTTTAAAACCCTTTTATTTAGCAATTCACAATTCATTGTCAATACACACCAAACATGTAGCAATTTCTCAAGTTAATCAAAAGCAATAAAAGCAACATTTATGAAGTAATTGAAATCGTTTTATTCTCTTGATTCTAAAGAAAACATTAGTGGCTCATTTCTCAATTATAAATATGGAACCCACCTTAATTTTCTTTCTTGCAAACCTTGCTTAAAAAGCCTTTACTCTTGCCTCTTTTGATTTTCTTCAATATTGACAAAAATCTCCAAATCAATAGGCATTCCAATTGAGAAACCCACAAGACATATTCACTCAAATCGATTCTACAATACTAAAACCCAAACATTTCTTAAGCCTTATAAACCAAAACCCCTTCAAAAATCCAAAATATTAAGATCAAACTTACCTTGAATCTTCACTAAACAATAAATTTCTTGTCTTTAATGGAAGCTCTAATCCTCTTCTTCCTTTTCCCCTTCTTTTACAACTTCAAAATTCCTCTTAAAAACCAAGAAATGGTGAAACCCTATCTTTTCCTTTTTCTTTTCTCCTCTTTTCCACCAAACTCTCTTCTTTCTTCTTTCTCTTTGTTTCTTCTCTCAATTTCGTTCTTGCTTCTTCCTTAAAAGCTAGCCCATACTTGTTATTTCAATTTTTCCATTAATGATTGTACAAAGACCCTTCTCCCCTTCCTTATATGCCTTGTAACTTAAATGCTTAAGTGATCTTTCCAAAATGTCCTCATACATACATACTCTTACTAATTAATTCAACTAAACCATATTTTAAAATCACCAACATTAATATAGTAATTAACTCTAGATAAACAATTAATCTAGCAAGACCTCAAAATTATTTAAATCATGCTTAACTCTTTCCAAAAATCAAGATCTTTTTCTAATCATGTAATTGAAGGAATTTGATAACACTTCCTTCTAAAAAAATGTTCCTCATTGTCTTAATTTTCTAATGACATCAAAATCATTTAATTTGGTTCGGAAATATGAAAGTTATATGCCAAACATTTCTGAAATATTCTTATACTGAAACAATATTCTGTGCTCAACTTCCATCCAAAAATTGAAATTCTTAAAGACTGAATTAGAACTTGATTTCATCAGACAATTTGTAGCCCTAGCTCTGTAGTTTAACCCAAAGTAAGAATCATCTCTTTTGGATAACTAGAGAAAAAGTTATGGCTAAAACACCGAAGCATACTCAATGAACATGGTTCAATTACATTTTCCAACTTTTAACTACCAACCTTTTATATATAACCCATCTTGTATCTAAACCATCTTTTCTATTTCGCTTCAAATTCAAGAATTCTACTTTTCTTTACACATAAATAATTTCCAACAATTTCTCATTTAATAGAAAAGTTCAGGGTCCAACAATTCTCCCCCTTAAAGAATTTCGTCCTCAAAATTCTTACCTGAGTGATCAGACAAATGGAGGAAATGCTGTCACATTATGAATCTGAGACATCTTTGTCAGTAATACTAACTCATAAGTCAATGGTCCAGTGCTTAATAACGTTTTATGGACCAATAAAATTCAAGTTGAGTTGTTTCTTTATCCTAACCTGAGCATATCTTGCATTCAATCTAAACACACTTTAGGAACGTGATACTCTTAGAAACAATTCATCCTTCGTTTCATAGTTCACATCTCTATAATGTCAGTACACCTAACTTTTATGTCGATCTCACTTTATTCCATACCCTTGGTGTTGATCCACCAAATTCATTCATCTCTCTTGAATCACTTAATTCCTAGTACAGATAAATTTCACTTATCAGTAACATCCCCAATCACTTTTGAACTTCGACCCTCTTTGGTCCTATTCATCAAAATAAAGAGGCGGACAACTCTTTTTATCATATAACGCCGCATAGTATTTAATGTTATCACTTCGATAATAGTGGTGTTACTTAAATTCAATAAAAGTTGTACATTGATCTCAATTCCACTAACACATTCTTATGGTCGATCATAACTTTTGTCACCTTAATCAAACAGCCACTTTGGTTCTAATTTCATCTTCTTAAGATCATAACAATTTCTTTTTTCACTACATTCTACTTGTTCTCTTTAGTTTCATCGTTCCTACTAGTCTCACTATTTTCCTCAAACAATCCATGATAATGCATTCACATCTTTATCACATTCAGGGATATACACCACAATATAATATTAGTGTCATATTCAATTCCACCAATACAAATGTGTTGACTCATTGTCTGTCATATTTGCCTATATACTATTTCTCATTTCTATTTATCCACAACTTTCATTTCCTCATATCATGAAAGAGTATTATGTTGCGCACTAATTCGATCAGCTCAAACTTCTAACAAATACCTATACATGTGGCTCAAACTAGGGATTAGTACTGCCTGCTATGACGTATTCACAATGCATGTACCTTGACACATAATTCAAAAATACCCATGTAAGATCCTAATTCTGGTGCTCTAATACCACAACTGTTAGGTCCCGCTTGTTTTCGGAACCCAACACTTGCGAAATCATGAAATGTGATCTTCTTCATCACTCCTTATTTTCGAATTTCCAACATTTGGAATTAACCCTCATAAAGGGTAATACGAACTCGTTTCATGATTCCAAAAGTGTTGAAAATCCATAAATAAGGAGTAATGAAGAAGATCACATTTCATGATTTTGCAATAGTTGGGTTTCGGAAACATGCGGGACCTAACATGCACGACGGTGCAATTCCACTTCTTCTTCTCCACTGACATATCAAATTCAAACCTCCATAACCTTTGATCCAGAACTCCAAAATTGACAAACTTTATATCAATAGAAAGATAAAAGAAAGAGCTACAACTTTCATGAAGAACATTGTGTCAAAATCAGCCTAGATCAATATAGTAATTTCAACGAAGTTCAGATTAAAAATTCATCTCTCTTACTATTCCTTCCCAAAAATATCCAGATTTCCTTCTCTAAAGTCCAACACTTCAAATTTTTATTTCTAGTTTTTCTACTCCATTTCATTAAACTCATTTACCATAAATTCATACTACTCCAAAATATACAAGTTTAGGCAAAAATCATCAAAATCCAAAAATTCATTTCCAACCTATTCATGTTATGTCACTTTTTCTACATTTTTAACTTTTGTTCTCAATCTCCATGTTTCCTCCCAACTTTCATTTAAATACTCATTCCCATCTCAGACCATTATTTTACAATTACTCTTCAACTTAAAAATTCATTTTCTTGATCATCTCTAAAGCTTTCATCAACTCACGTATACACTCATATCTATTCATACATGCACCGTGAAGAAACAGAGCATGTTTCTCCTTTGCATATCTAATTTTCTACACTAATCTTATACATCATTTCATTGCTATTTCAACTCCAAAAACCATTTCCACAATGCCTGATCACTAACAATCCATCAAATACTAAATTTACACTATAACTAAACTTTTCATCCATCAACACAGTATTCATAATATATATACATAAATGCCATGATCACGCATTGACAATAAACTCATCAAATTTATTTCATAAATCTACAACTCTAAAGAATTTGTTCACTACTTACTTGTTGAAAACTCCAAAAGCTTCAACTATCTTCAAGCCCTAAACTCCATGCAAAAACACGTATTCCATTGAGAAAAATTGCCCAATTTCGATTTTCTTAAGTAAACAAAGGCAATTAATAGTGTGGTTGAGGTGTGGGATGAGGAAAAGCAAAGAAATCCCTTAGAAGGTATTTGATGGAAAACTCTATGGATGGGAAGAATTTCGGCGAAGGTGATTTCAAAGGAAGAACTAAGTCATAAACACTTAGCCTTCAACTCTCAGATAACAGTAACTCTTTTTCTAACAAAATATAAAGTACTTAACCCTTGTCAATTTTCCTAAGGTCTAACTCTAACTAAGTTCCTTTTGAGCTAATCTTTTTGACTCCCATCTTTACAATCCAACTATCTCCAAATATCTTTGATTCCTTTTTCCTATTTTTCATAAAAATTCATAATTTTTTAAAATCACCAAAATTCAAAAGTATCACAATCACACTAATCAATAATATTTCCAATATAAAACAAATTCAAATTCTCAAAAATTTCCAATCATCACAACCCAATCCAATTATACCCGGTGAATGTCAATGAATGTATGCACATTAAACATGTGCATGTCACATTTAACTCATGCATGATGTGCATTTTCCTAATTTCCCAAAAATTTCCCATAAATCACAATTCTAGCCCTAACATGGGTAACGAGATGTTACATAAGCTACTTTAAGCGGTTAAAGAGATAGCAGGAGAGTCATCGGTAACACAGATTTGTATTTCCTCTAGAGGATGAGTAAGAGGACACCTATTCACCTAGGACATGCACTTGTCCTATTTATTCAACATCAGAGTGAGGATACGAAGGTCGACATAATATATGTTGGACTTTGTATGACCCAATAGGCATGAAGAATGTGTATGTTCGATCGGTTACCATTAATGCAGAAGATGACGACCATTGTAGTGCTTAATTTGGTAGTAATGCAATACATATCCATGGTACATCAATGTTGGGTCCCACGGGAACATCTACAGACTTATTAGGGAACTCGACGAACTAGCACTGAAGGAAGGAGACAGAGCAAACTAGCGCAACAAAACAACCATCACAACCACAACCACTGCCATCTCAGATCGATGGGATTGCACTGAAGGACTGGGACCAGTTGGCATAGCTCAGTTGGAGATACAACAAGTGGACCTTATGGAACAAATGAGCGAGCTATGTTCTATAGTTGGATGGATGGGAGAGTTGATGCTCTTCATGGCCAATCGACTGGGTATTGATTTCCAGCCCACATCATCTAGTAAGGGCATCTCCTCTGAAGCTCCTCCACCTGGCCAATATCATCATCATGAGAGTCATCCTTCATCAGATCAGCCAAGATCACACTACACAGGAGATGCTTAGTTTTGTATATTCTTTCTTCTTCTTTATCTTTTGTATTTATTTCCTATTTTCTTTCTGTTAATTATTTTGTTCTCTAACATTATATTTAATGATATTATTTTGTGCAATTACATTATTTTATTTCTTATGTTATTTTTCCCTTTCTTTTTTCTTATATTTTTCAATGACGTAATTTACAATTGGATGGATCAAAAATCAGAAAGATCATCACAATAAGGAAAGTACCAAACAACCCTCTCACTTATTATGTATACTTATATTGTGTACATTGGGGATAATGTACAACTTTAAGTGTGGGGATGGGTTTAATGATTTTTTAGTGATTTCTTTAAGCTTATTATAATCTTGATTATTATATTTTATAAACTGATATCTTGGCTTAATTGAAATCTGCCCATATATTATATTTCATTATTGAATATTGAGTTGAATTGGTATGCAAAAGGATAATAGTTAGAATATAATTTTTTTTATCTAAGTCATATTTTTAGTACTCATTGAGATGACCAAATTAAATGAAATTGCATATTATTTACACATATAAACCTATATTTTTTGTAAGCTTTTGAGCCTAAGACAGAATTTCAAAAATTTTAAGCTCTTTTTATTCTTTCATATGTGTCATCATGTATAGTAGAATTGTAGAGCAATTTTTAATTTTATAAGACCCTTAATATACTGCAAGCGCACGAACCGTGAATGTAGTATATGAGGTGTCGATCCCTCAAGGAGTTGGTGAACTAATCTAATTCTAAGTTATCTAAGGCCTAAAAGGAATATTAAAAAGAAAATAAAAACTAAACAGAAAAGTAAATTAATGAATATAGATTGATTGGAAAATTAATGCAAAGAAATCAAAACTGAGCACCACTAATGAGCAATCAAAAATCACACAAGGAAGATTAGTCAAATATAAGAAGGGGAATTTATCCTATCATCAAATGCTAACGTGATTCCTTTTAAGTCAAGACAACATCAATCCTAGACTTTCGAAGGGTGGATTACTCTCAGTTGAGTTATAGTTATTAAACCCTAAATCATAACCCCTAATTGAATTATGGAATTTGCAATCTCTCAATTAACAAAAAACCCACACATACAATTAGATCTAAAGCCCTCTCATAGACTATCAGGTTATCACACGAGATCTCTCTTCATATAAATTACTGATTTTATTATTTGTGTGATATATTAGGTTGTTTAACTCTTATTACCTAATCTAATCATTTTTCTATCTGTTCACTCTTCCAATTTGTCAGCAAAGCATGCAAATACAACAAATAATCACAATACCCAATGTATTAACATCAAAAGAAATCACATTAATATTGATTAAAGAAAAATCCCTAAAGGAGTTTAAAACATCATCATCAAACACAAATCCATCACTATCAAATCCATCTCATACATTAAAAAATATCAAAGATTAAATGAAATGTCACTTGGAAGGGCCAAGATGGATCGAAAAGACAACAGCAATAGCAACCCTTCTTCATCCATCTTCCTTTATCCTCCTTCTCTCTTTTTTTCCTCTTCCTTGGATCTTTCCCAATGTAGCAAAATGGAGGTACCAATATTTTTCTATTTAGGATAAAAACTAGGTTTTACCCAGCCCTAAAAGTCTAAAATAACCCTGTAAAGTTGAGTTTTAGAATCTGATCCACATCTGTTATCACGCAGGCCACGACCATGGCCCATAGTGTGACGATCGTGGGACTTAGTTTCTAATGAGGCCACGATCGTGTGTAATGAGGTCATGATTATGTAATGAGGTCATGATCATGTAATGAGTCCATGATCATGGCCTATCCATTTTGCTTCTATCATAGGCCACGATCATGGACCTGGATCTTCCACGGGGCTTCCTCCAAATCTTCTCCACTATTTGATATCTAAACTAAAAAACTAACAAACACATCAAGGAACCTCAAATACATAAAATTAAAGCTCAATAGCATGCTCTAACCTATATAACACTAAAAAACAAATATTTAACCAATTAACACAATTCTAAACCTAAACTTATATGAATCAATTAATTAACCACTAAAATCATACTAAAATACCTATTAAAACATCATGCAACCTACAACTATCACATCCCCACACTTCAAATATTTCTTGTCCTCAAGCAAAAACAAAACACAATCACACGAAATAATAACACACACCAATGCAATAATGAGACAATGGCATTGAACTTCACAAAACAAATTTAACTACAAATATAATCCTTCAAGCTATTCTAACTTATTAACTTATGAAATCTGTTTTTAAGTACTTCAGACTAAATATACATACCATTCAAGACCTTAATGTTAAATTCATTCACTACCATCACTTGCACACACACATTGATAATTATTTAGTCTATCAAAATTGTAACTATCCTTTAATAACTTTTTATGAAAATTCAAGCTATTTAAAACGATTGGTAGGGTTTATTAAATAACATGCAATTTTTTGTTAATTTTCATTAACATAAACCTAGCGTTTTGATCTGAAGGCAAACATTTGTGATGAATGTCCCCTGATAACTTAACTAATTCATGTTTTTATTTAGAAGCTTGGTTGGAATGTCATTATAGCCTTTTAACATGAAGGCAAGCATTTGTGATGAATGTGCCAATTACTCAACTACATCACATTCTCAACTAGCTACTAGCTCTATATATAACCCAATTTGTTTTAAAAAGGGCCAGCGAAATAGTTTTTTATTAAACAAAAACATACATTTTTTATTTTTATATTTACTTGCCTACCTTATTTCTTTAGCTAATCGTTCTCATGAAAAAATACTAATGATATTTCTTATTTGATTGGCCTAAAATTGTAAATGAATGTGGTAAATACAATAAATAATCATAATACCTAATGTATTGACATCAAAAGAAATCACATTAACATTAATTCAAGAAAAAAAAGAATTCCTAAAGGAGTTTGGAATATCATCATCAAATGCAAATCCATTGCTATCAAATCCATCTCATACATTAAAAAAAAAACAAAGATGAAATGAAATGTCACTTGGAAGGGTTAGGATGGATCGAAAAGACAGCAGCAATAACAGCCCTTCTTCTTCCCTCTTCCTTTCTCTCCTTCTCTCTTTTTTTCCTCTTCCTTGGATCTTTCCCAATGTAGCAAAATTGAGGTACCAAAATTAGGGTTCTCCTCTATCCTCTGTAGTCTTTTCTGTTTAAGGTAAAAACTAGGTTTTACTCAAGCTCAAAATGTTTGAAATAACCCCACAAAGTTGAGTTTTAGAAGTTGATCCACGTCTATTGTCGCATAAAACTTGGGATTTTGCTTATGCCACAATCATGGCTAATGAGGCCACAGTTGTGGGCTACCCATTTTACTTTTGTCACAATCGTGGGCCTGGATCTTCCACCAAACTTTCTCCAAATCTTCTCCATTCTTCTATATCTGATCTTAAACATTAACAAACATATATGAATCAATTAATTAACCACTAAAATCACACTAAAATGCTTATTAAAATATCATGTAACCTACAACTATCAAGAATGATTCTAAAACTTACATTTATTATGGATATTGGGACTATGTTTGTTAAATTAGAAGCATTAACATCATAAAGGCACTTAGATTTAAAAACTTTAGCCTATTTCTTTTATAATTACCATACCTATAAAATTATCTTTTAGGAATAACCAAGTTAAGATTTAGCCTTTTTCATTGATCATACCCAGATATTAATCCTTATCCTATTTTTCTTTGAAGCATTATTATTATCTTTAACCTTGAAGGTTATTTACATTATTTAATTGTTAATTCTTGAATTTCTTGAAAAGTCCATTATTTCTTTAATTGTGGTATTGAATACTCAATTATTGGGAAAATAAAGTTATTATATAAGCATAAAAATTAAAAAATTTTTGAATAATTTTATGGCACCAATATAGTTGTAGTGAAAGGACCTGTGTGTTTTGTGAACACGTTTTGTAATTTATTTTTAGTAAAATTCCTTTAATTTAAACCTCTTTTATATCCTAACCATAGAGTACCTAAGGCTCATTACAACCTTATAAAAACCTTTAGATTTTTGTTTCAAGTTTATACATAAGTGGTGGAGATGTGATATTATTGCAAGCTTATGGTAAGAGTTCTACTATGCATTGATTGAGAGTTTTAATGCTTTTCACCCTAAACACTTGAGTACATTAAGTAAAATCTAAATGAGAATTTAAAGATTTGTTCGTTTAATTTCAATGTGATTATTGATGTAATTATTCTTAATATGGACTTAGAAGGTTAAGTTTACAATGACTTGACTCTAATTATATGTTAATTTGATTCAATAGGATATGATGGTTTATAGTATGAATGAACAAGTCAAGATTAATGAAAGATGGATGTTGTAAAATTTATAATTTTGATTATGGTTTGTTTGAGGATAAGAAAGAGCTTAAGTGTGGGGATGTTTGATAGATGCATACTTATACAGCATATTTGATGTTTTTTTGCTTGATATTTTATAAGTTTATTATATGTTTGGTACTTAATTTGCTCCAAGTATATTTATAGGTTCTAATTGCCTTCATGGACTTAAAAGAGAAGGATTCAGATGAAAACACGACATAAAATGAAGACTTGAAGTATAAAAGGGATACATACTCATGCAATAGCCCGTGCAGTTGTTATGACCAAAATAAATTCTAAAAATACCTAGGTTGTCCTACTTACAAGTATACAAGGTAGTTGTAGTTGATTACCTAGGGTCGTCTCCCACAGAGGTGAAGTTGGTTCACTTAAATTAACCTTAAATGAAAATAAAAACATAAGCAATCCTAAACACTCTATCCTGATTTGTTATGCATGAAACGCAAACGCATGTAATACGTTAAATGCATACTAACTTTTCCAAGTCCATCACTGCACTCTAATTTTCTTCTTAGCCATTACTATGTTGTACATCATTTTCTGCTTCTCTTCCAGTTGCTTTCACCTGCTTTCTATCCAATGCTTTCGATTTGGTCATGGACTGCTACATGCCTTATCTCCTAGCCATTTGTTGTATTTTCTTCATCTTGCTTTTCCGTTTTTATCTCATTTAATTCCTAGCTGTTAATTCACATAATTGCATGCATAATCCATGCAACTCCCATTCTTTACATTTTTTTCTTTTTGTCTTTTAATTTTCTTCTTTTTACTCCATGAAGACAAGTGAAAATTAATCTTCAAAAAATGACCCAAATATTGTGCTTTCGACTCGCTTTAACTTCTTTGCTTCCGAATTGTGCCTAAAATCACATATGAGTCAAAGTAAGTATCTTAAGCAATTTCATGTCAATAATCACTAAGTATTATGGAATAATTTCATAATCAATTAAGCGCATATCAAAGGGAAAATGATTGGATATTGTATTACTAAAATTACCAATTTTAAAATCAATTCAAATAACAAACTAATCTAACTTTTGCCTTTTGCTTTTACTTCTACTTGGTTCTCACCCGACCAACTGATTGCTCAAGTTCACTCGGATTCAGCTTCAGCTCTCACTTTCTGCCTCTGTCCTAAGCTTCCACCTCTCTGCTGTCTTTCTCTCTTCCTCACCCGACTACTCTCTGCTTTCCTTTCTCTCTTCTTTGCCTTCTTTTTCTCGATCTATTTTTTGTGTCCCCTGAATAAGTCCCACTACCTTTATAATGTGTGGAATGATAGAATATGGAATGTGTCGCCACCCTCCAACGTTCTACTTTTGTAATCTCATTTTAGGTCTTTGTTTTCAAGCCTTCGACTTGCAAATGCCACATAATAATTAGACAAGTTAAGGGGAAAACATGTCATAGGGGTGAGTATGGTAGTCACGGTTGTTACTCATTGTCACCACCATGCAGCTATGGTCACGAGTATAACCCATTGTCACACCCATGAGTTACATGCTCATGAGTGTGACTATGAAGTTCATGCCCGTGAGTTACATGGTCACAAGTGTGACCATAAAATTCACATATCACGCCCGTGACTTACATGGTCACAGGTGTGACCATGTAATTAATGTGTGAAGTGCAATTAACATGTCATACCCATTTTCATGCAAAATTCTTCTGATTTTCATGCAACATTCACAAGACAATCTAATTAACATTCATGAAATATTCACACCATTTTTACTCAACTCACCATAAATTTGGATCAAAAATCAAGGTATAAATGAAAAAAAAATTCAACAGAATTAAAGACAACAATTTCTCCACACTTAAACTATGTTTGTCCTTAAGCAAAATAAAGAACACTAGACTATACAAGAACAAAAAATGGAAACAACAAAATTTCCAAATTATAGTCAAAGTTAACAACGATCATTTCAATAAACAAAACTTAAGAACTTGAAACTCATAATACTCCATGAACAAATTACTCTTCATATATTTAGCCAAAATCAACAAGTACTTCAACTCAAAGACCATCAATAAGTGTGATAGATACTCACTCCACTCTCTATCCTCTCAAGCATTCAAAGGTAGAATATATTCACTCATCATTTCTTTCATGTAAGGCATCTACCATAAGCCTGCTTACTAATCCAATCTCCACCACTCATATCAAACACAAACATCAATCCGAAGGTCTTTATTTTGGTTATAATAGGGCCGACTAAGGGTAGAAAAAGGGAAAATCACAGTTTAAAACCATAACCCAAATTGGGCATTTAAAATAATATAAAATAATGAACAATAAAACACTCGTTTTTTCTCTCATTTAAGAAAATTAACACTCCCCATTTTTACGTCTCCTCTTCTTTTCATTTTCTAGTCGTCTTCTCTTTCCTTTATTTCTTTTCTATTTTTATTTCTTTTCTTTTATTTTCTTTTTCTTTCTCTTTTTCTTTTTTTATTTTTTCTTTTTTTTTCATTTCTTTCTCTTTTCTTTTCTTAAAAAAACAAGGAAATCAAAAGAAGAAAAATATTGAGGAGAGATAATTTCTACAACCATACCCATTCTTAATGCAATAGCCAACTATATGCTACGACGCCACATTTCTTCAAGCAATTACTTCCTAAACCTAAGAATACCATTTCAAATGCTTAACTGCATTACAGTAGGTGTAACAAAGAAGATAAATAATTAAGGTCAAGGCTCATATTTCAGGTTTAAAGAAAGAAAAGGTTTCATGTTAAGCTTAAAGCGGATCACTTTGTGTAACATTACAGTAGCTTTTTAAGCAAAAGGGGTAAATCTTAATTGCCTTCATCATTTCATCATTAGCATAAGATTATGTGATCTCAACTAGTATTTACAAGCATTGCTTAATCATAAACGAACACTCGCAACAAAGAATACTTGAATTTGGTCTTTAATAGTTCAAAAACGCTCAAATTCTTACCAAATGAAAAGTATCATTCATCTATCATAACAAACTAATATGCTTTTAATCTAAAGCTAAGTTAACAAGCCTAAGTATGCAAGCATACTCATTCACTCACATTATGCATTTTTAATCTTGATCGAGTTTATGCCTTGACCATGCATCTCTAACTATTAAATGGGAAAACAAACACATAGCGCAATTTTTAAATTTTTTTTACTATACTCCCCCATCACTTAAATATCACATTGTCCCTAATGTGATAAGAAAATAAATGCAAAAGAATGCAAACAAGGAAAAAGATTAAAAATAAAAGAAATTAAAACAATAAGCAATAAATATAATAAAAAGAATAAGGATATGTTGGATCGAAAACAAAAGTATGCAAGTTTTGGCTAAAACGGTGAATTTCAAAAAATTTTCCAAAATCAAAATGAGGCAAAAACAACATAACCAAATCAACATGTTTCAACCATACATGATACGGTAGAAGGAAAATAATAAACATAAGAACAGGATAGAGATTATACCGACTCCTTGCTACAGCTTTGACTCCCCATTTTTGTATCCTCTCCTTGTCAATGTATCCTCACCTCGTTATTGTATCCTCGACCAATTTGATCTACCACTTGTTCTCCTTAGAGAAATTAGTTACTAAGATCCTTTGGTGGGAAAGAGAAGAAATCTTGAAGAGATTTTCCTTAGTTGAAAGAAGCCAAAAATGAGACCCTTCTCATTAAAATTTTGGCTAGGCTATACAAGAGAGTAGAGAGTGAGTAAAAAAATGCAAGAACGCCTTCCTTTCTCCTTCTTAATTTTGGTTAAACATGAAAGAAATAAGTGTTATGCATCTAATGCATCACTTCATTCTTTAATCAATCATAAAGAAGCCAATAAATGAGATTCTTCTCATTTGTTTTAAGATGGCTATATGAAAAGAATAATAACCTAAATTAGACCCTCTTATTTTCAAGTATGAGATGAAAGAAGGGAGAGAGTACATCAAATGCACCTCCTCCTTCTTTAATCCAATGAATGCTAAAAAGGTTACATTATATGTCGTTATTAAAAGACAATCATTAAACCATTTAATGATAAGATCATTACTCCTTTTATGATGATAAAGCTTCATAAAACCATCTTAAATTTAGGAATTTAATGCTAAATGTGCAGCTGCACATTTAACTATAAAAAAGCCAAAACATGCCCTTCTTTTTTTTTTAATAACTTTGTTTCAATTTAATTAATCTAATTAATTAAATCAAACCAAATCCAAGCATAATATTAAATGTTTATTTAGGCTTCTAATTAACAATTAATTAAAGTAAGCCTAACATTCAATCATATGCTTTTAAACCTCTATTTATATTTCTTACTTTGTTTGAAAGCCTTCCTATAAGCCAAGCAGGGAATCTAATTGGACTTATATAATTCAAGCTTCAATAAGCCCATAATTAATTTAATCTTATTATAATTAATCTCAGCTTATTAACCAAATGTCATTCCACTAAAGGCAATTAGTCGAACTCTTGAATTACTAAATATTATGAGAATAAATGTTTCAAATAAGATGTCCAATAACAAACTTTATTATGAACCATATTATAGCCATCCACACAATAAAAGGTAAAATTACAGTTTTGCCCTTCTTTGGCTTTTCCTTCTAAATCTCCCGTTTTACTCTATATGATGATTAACACACAAGATCTCATCTTGGTGTTAAGACTTGATGGGTTGCTAGTCCATCAAACCATTGGTGCTAGTTTAGTCACCAATCTCCGTAAAACATCTAGAAGTGATGACATCACTATAAACTCTTTATTTGAGTGAATGTTCCCTAGTATATGTTTCAATTAATAATTCCAACATGTAGATACTAGATTGATACTGTGTAAAAATCCATTCCGATCATATCAAGAATTATAATGAAACATATATGAGTTCCCCACTTATCAAGATTGTGGTTCGTAATAAAAGAATGCTAAGTTGTGTGTTTTAAGATTAAAGTAACGACCTACTTTATTCTGTAAAAACATACTTGATTCCAGATTCATTTAATAGCGTCATTATCGATAGTTAACTACTATCATGATATGAAACTCATCATTCCCTTGAAGTAAATTCTTTTACTTAGAAGGAGATAAATCGCAACACTACAGTCTAAACCATAATCAAGCGACTCACTTGATTATTTAGTTGTGAATCAACTAATTTCTATTATAATAATATACATGTTTCCCATACATCTCCATGTATATGTATATTACTTATAAAAGAATCTTGGGACCTTATGGCTAGATATATAATGCTCATACAAATAAAACCAAACTCTTTTATTTTATTAATAATAAAAATTTTCATTACAAAAGTAACTGGAAGAAGATTAAGTTATATGTAAATACACTTGCTTTCCAGGGCACTATATTTACATAACTCCAATAGGATGGAAATATGTGATCGACTCTTCGTTTCGATCTAAAGATCAATCCCTTGGAAACCGAATCAAAAATAATTTAATTCCAATGATTGCAATATAAGATGCAATCTCGAGTCGTCTAACTTAATTAAAACCTAAAGAAAAAGGTTTTAAGCTAGCCTAATTGTCAAAAATGCTAACAAAGTTGATAAAAAGGGGGGTTGGATCGTTGATAGAAATTAAGAAAATTTAACTAAGTTAAAGGAGATTGTATAAAAGTATTTTTGGATTTTTGGGAAATTGGAAGTTCAAAATTCAAACAATAATCGAATGAGACTCTTGAAAACAAGCTTAGGCCATCATGGTTCAAATAAATTTTTCCGGAGTAAAATTCACTAAGTTTTCAAATAATCAACCTTAAAGAACTCTTTAAGTCCAAGGTTTTAATCAATGAACTCCATTTCTTAAAACCTTGTTAAAAGCATCTTAATGTGTGAAATGGACAAGTTAATGCAAGTGGTCACTTGGATCAAGTATAATCTCGATATCAAACACAACTAGGTAGATAAAGAGGATTAACACAATCACCAAAAGACATATATGAGACTTCATATATTAAGCAACAAAGTTCTATATGTAACCAAATCCATAATACAAAACATCTTTCAACACTTGATTAAACTCTAACCAAGCTAATTTAACTACACTACCGTAAACCCTAACTCAGAGATTTACAATAATATAGTTAAACTTGACAATGTTAGATTAACTCCCCTTTGAAGCTCGGTGAACTCAAGCCGCTGCTACATTTTCAAGAGGAATGAAAACCTAGCCGTGCATGACTCTGGAACTCTCCATCACTACTGAAGCTCCGATGTCACCCATGGCGATAGAGACTGGCGGTGGAGTTGACAATGCAATGATCGACGGTTGCAGATGATGGTCGCAGATGAGAAATGATGGTGGTGAAGTGTCAGATGATTTTTGTGTTCTCCTCTGGCTGTCGAATGTCTTCTGTCCAAAGAATGAATGTTTCTAACCTAATTCGGGAAGATTTTAAAGGATGGATCGTGGGTCGAGTCAGTACAGTGAGAGAATTTTCTAATTAAAGTTCGGGTATCCGACTGCTTGCCGCGACGAGGGAGGAGCTGCGCCGCGACATGCACTTCCTAGATCGCTCGCCTCGGTGGAATAATTAATCGATGCCGTGGTGCGTTGTTGCTTGATGATGCGCCGCGGTGAGATAATTAGTTTATGCCATGACGTGCCTTCTTCTAGATGCGTCGCGACATGCGTTAAGTACCTTACATCCTGTTGACTTTTCTGATCCTTTTTGACTCCTTTTTCTCCTACAATATAAAATAACAATTTGCAGTATCAATTGTCCTTAGAAAAAATAAATTATAATGCAATTAATGTCAATGTGTAACAATTCTACTAACAAATTGTATAAAATATAAGCTCACCGTAAGGGACTGATTTAAGCACAAAATCACTAAGTAAGAGTCAAAAATATATTAAAAGCCATAAAAGTGTAGCCAATTTATATGATAAACTTGGGCTCAATCAATATGATTCTAAGATGTAGGTGGAGGTTGTCTAAAGCGAGTATTCAAATTGGCCAAGAAGGTTCTGATCTCTGCCACGCTAGCCTTAATGTTGTGGAGTCTCCCATTTGTTCGTTGTTCAAATGCTATCAATTGGTTTAGCAGTGATTGGTACTCTATGAAAGTAGTTAGAGAAGTCGAATGTATGGTTTCGGGTGGCAGAACATCATCTTCTTGTGTAGCTTCCACTTCTGCAACATGATTTCACTTGCTGTTCGAAGCTTCCTCCGTGTCATCATGGATAATAATATAGCAATCACCTTGCCGCCTAATAAACTTCATCAACACTAAGTGTTAGCCCCGAAATTTTATTTTATTTTATGATTAATTAAGCATGATTAGATTAAATTAAGTAAATTAAGTTAGCATTAATTAAATAAGCATATAACATTAAATGAGTTAGTTGGGTAAGTATTAAATGAAATGGGCTTTAGGCCTAAGTAGGTTAAGTTATGTTATAAGAAGAAGAAGGA
>JANKYE010000009.1:14837935-14851558 GCA_032467995.1 Erythroxylum dillonii | reverse complement strand
TCCGATATCTAGAACGAAAGTTATGGCGTTTTTACTAAAGTATGTTCAATAGGAAATCCAGTTGTGAACACGTTGTACTTATTAGGTCAGAACTCCTTCGTCCGACCTCCGATTGAGGCGATTCTTATGGCATTAGTTTTCTAACATATTTTCCTACCTTCCCTTATAATTTCATGGTCATTGGTTTAAAATCCTATAAGTTTGATCTTTTGGAAGCGAGTGGTCGAGTTGGACAGTTTAATCTGGTTATGACCTTTTTCAAGAAGTCAATTGTAGTTTTTGTGATCTCTGGTTGAACGGGGCCCAACATGCCATATGTCCACTTCTTATGACCTCACTTGGTGCTCTTTAATAATTAGTACATTTGTCTCCAATTTCTACTCAAATAGTCTCTCAATTTTTGATATCATTTTCTTAACAAATCTAAATACCATTAGCCAATTATTTCAGCTACCATTTGACACTTATTTCTACTACCATAAATGAATCGTCTTGCCACTTGACATTTTTTTCCTAAAATACTCATAATTTCCTAAAATTTCACCAAAAATTCAAAATCAATAATTATACTCTCCAAAATAACTTTTAATACAAATAATCCACAATTCTCAATAAAATCCCCTTTATAGATCAATTATACCCCAAAAATGTCAATGAATGCATATACAATCATTTTAGTGTGTGCAATGAGTAATAATCACTTGTGTGTGTGTGTGTGTTCTATATTATGCATGAGAATGATATGCACTTTCTAACTTGTTAATAAACTCTCATGTAAACTATTATAGGGTTCTAGCTCCTAACATGGGATAACGGGATGTTACAAGAGCAAGCAAACAAAGATCAGATGAGGGAGTTGCAGTGATCTCCTGCACTCTCAAGCTCTTTGCATTGGCTCTTGCCTTCTACTCCTGCTTGGAACTCACCTAGATGATTGGATGCTCAAGCTGTTTTCACTCTTTGTTGCTGTTGGACCCCGGAATTTTTTTCATTGAAGTTAAGCATGATTTGAATAATTTTTGAGGTTTTGAATGATTAATTATTTTGGAGCTATTTAATTGTGTCAAACTTAGAAGGATTTACTGCATGGGTTAATGGAATTAAAGTGTTAAGGTTATCAGAATGTTTAAGGGTATTTTTGGCAAGATACTTAAGTATAAACGACATAAAGTATAGAAGGAAGGGTAAAAGGGACTTTGCACAATCATAAAGGGTATTATAGGAAAAAGAATATATTGTCTTGCTTGTTAAGAACAGAAAAAACGTGAATTGAAGGGAGAGAAGAATGAAAAATGAAAATAAGAGAGAAGAAGGAGAGGTTTCAATTGAGAGGAGAGAAAAGAAGGAAAGATAGTTAGGGTTTCATCATTTCTTGGTTTTTCAGAGAGATTTCGAGGTTGTTCAAGAAGGAAAAAAGGTAAAGGAAGAGAAGAGCATCCATTTAGGCCAAACATCTCTTTGTTTAGTGAAGAATCAAGGTAAGATCATTGTTAATATTTTGGATTTTTAGACGGATTTTGGTTCATAAAGCTTAGGAAATGCATGGGTTTAGGTATTCTAGAACAAATTTTAGTGATTGTGCTTTGTGGGATTTTCAATTGAAAACCCTACAGAGTGGGATTTTTGCCATTGTTGATGGGAATCAAGAGAGGCAAGAGGAGCAAGAGGAGAGGCATTTTTTATTATAGTTTTAATCAAGGAATTAAGGTGGATACATGTTTATAATAGAGTAAATAAGCCATTAATGTTTTCTTTGAATCAAGGAAATTTAATGATTTCAATTGTATTATAAGTGTTGCATTTATTGCTTCTTAAATGAATTGAGAAATTGCTATATATTTGATATATGAATGGTGTGAATGATTTGTGAAAATACTTTGAAAATGAAATCACGTCTTGGGAATTAGTTTTCGAAATAATCTCACTTTTATGAAAAAACACGTTTTCGAGAATGTACCATTTTGGGCAGCAATTTTACAAGTCATGAATTCCATATTATGTGGGTTTATGGTGGTTCCCTAAGTTAAGTCAATTGAAATTTGGCAAAAGGCTTATCCCGCTTGCCCGCTAGTGGCATGGAGCTCCTTCATAGACTCCTTTAAGTTCGCGACTACGTAAAACCATTATGTGGGATTGCGTTAATACTTTCTGTTACGACTACACAGGAACCTTATAGGAAATGTGTAGTACATTCTGTTTTGGATCCTCTCAAACCGTTCTGATGTGCTTATGCGCTTATAATATGTTAACAAGTTTGATGCATTCATGTTTTACAGTTTGTGAATTTTGGTTGAGAATTTGAAAAACACGTGCTTTATGGATTCAATAAGAATTTTCTATGACAAGTGAGTGTTTTCAATGGTTTTGCTTGTTATTTGTTATAAACTTGATACCCACAAGCTTTCAAGCTCACCCCCTTTTTGTCCCATCTTCAAGTGAAGAGAATGAGATCAAGTAACCAAGATTCGAGGCATCATTCTACTTTTGAAATGTTTTTGTAATTTAAGTTAGATTTTGTAAAAACAAGGCTTTAGACGCATATCAAGAATTATTGGGTTTTGTATTTTTTGTATTTTGGGATTTTGCAAACTGATGTAATGTGGCTTAAAATGCCATTAAAGTTTTGTAAACTCTTATCTTTTGTTGTTAATGAAATATGAATTATGTATGGATGATGTTGAGTTGGAATTTGGTATATTTGAAGAATTTATCAACTTGAGTTGATAAATTCTTCAAATATACCAAATTCCAACTAAACATGATGATTTTTGAACATGAATTATATATATATATATTAACAATTCATGTTCAAAAATCATCATGTTGTGAGATGTTATGGACAAGAAGATAGGAATTATGAATGATGAGATGTAGTTGAATGTGACAAGTCAAATGAGCTAAGATTTAAGAGCTAATTGAAATCAATTTGGTAGTTAAATTGTTAAGAAGTGATATTGCATTAGAGGAAGTGAATATGGGATAGCTATATTGATTTGTAATTTTGACCCTTTTGGAAGCAAAATATCTTTTGGAGGTCTTCATGGAAGTTGTAGGAAGTGCTTTTCGAAACAGTCTTTGAATGACCCTGATCAAACATTCCTAGTGAAAGTTATACAAATGGCCCCAAAGTAGGCATAGTATGATTGAGGACATAATCATAGTTTTTCATAGGGTAAAAATGTGTGTTCTAACTTTAAGGGAAATTATATATGAATCTAAGCTAAATTAGACAAAGTTATCTTCTCTTTCTTTTATCTTTCCAACGACATATATTATGCAATTTTTGGATATTGGAGTTGAGAGATATGACCATTACAAGTTAGGATGTTACATATGATTTTTTACACAGGATAGCTTCAGTTGTGATCGCACCTTGTTTTCTCGCGATCGCACATTCATTCGTTTGATTGCACTTTTGTTCATTGCGAGCACATCTCAAGGGTTTTCCAACTCTGAACATGTTTCACTCTTTTGGCCATAACTTTGCCGTCAGACCTCCAAATGACCAGATTTTTGAAGAAATAGTTTCCTAACATATTTCTCTATCTCCCCATAAATATTTATAGCATTTGATGTTGATTTGAAAAAGATTGATGGAAGGAAGTGAGGAAATTGGTTGGAAGAGTATTAATTGGATATTTTATTGAACATACTTCAGTATTTTGATGATATCTTGAATTGTAGAGTTCCAAATGAGATGATTCTTGTTTCTAAATAAATTAGAGACATAGAAATACAAAGTATTTGAAGAAATCGAATTTATATTCAGTCTCTAAGACTTGACATTTCTGGATGGAAGTTGAGTATAGTGTGCTGTGTCATTTTAATAACAGTCCAAAAATGTTTGGGGCTCAATACTTCTGGTATCAGAGCAAGAAGATGAACCGATGATGATTAATGGGAGTTCAATTGAAATGACCCTATAGGGTAATATGCTCAGGTTTTATGACTCTAACAGTGGATCCAAAAACGGGGTCCAACAGATGTGGTATCAGAGCAAGAGGTTGGGCCTCGAAAATAGGGTACAACAACTTCTCTTCTTCTTTATCTCACTCGACTGGTCTCTGCTTTCTATCCTCTCTTTTTCACATTCTTTTTCTGTATATTTTTTTTGTTCCTGGATGAGTCCATGGGGTCTGTCCCCCCCCCCCCCCCAACCTTCTATTCCATTTCTATTTGTAGTATGACTCTAGGTTTAGGGTTTCAAGTCGTCACCCCTCTAACTGCCACGTATTAGACTTAAGTGCAAAGGAGTAGCCATGGGTGTGAATATGATAGTTACAGGTGTGACTCATTGTCACCCCCGTGTAGCCTTAGTCACACTTGTGAGTTACATGGTCACGAGTGTGACCATGTAATTCACGTGTCACACCTGTGACTACCATGGTCATGGGTGTGACTATGTAATTAACGTGTCACAATGTAATTAAGTATATGGCTATGCAATTAAAACGTGTGATTATGCAATTAACATGTATGACATGTAATTAACATGCCACACTCATTTTCATACAAAATTCTTTGATTTCCATGCAGCATTCACAAGATAATCCAATTAATGTTCATGCAATATTCACACCATTTTCACTTAATTAACCACAAATTTAGATTAAAACATAAGAATTTGTAACCAAAATCAAGGTATGAATGCAAGAAAAATTCAACAAAATTAGACACAACAATTCCCCCATACTTAAACTATGCTTCTCCTTTAGCAAAATAAAGAATACTAGACTATACAAGAATAAACAATGAAAACAATGATTTTACCAAATAATGGCCAAAGATATCAACAATCATTTCAATAAACACAACCTGAGAACTTGAAACTCATAATACTTTATGAATAGGCTATTATCTGCATACTTAGCCAAAATCAAGAAATACTTCAACTCTAAGACCATTAACAAGTGTGATAGATACTCACTCCACTCTCCATCCTCTTAAGCATTTAAAGGTAGGATATATATTCACTCATCGTTCATTTCAAGTGAGGTAATTACCATAAGCTTGCTTACCAATCAAATCTCCACCACTCTTATCAAACACAAACATCAATCCAAAGGTCTTTATTTTGATTGTAATGGTCTCAGGGTAAGGATAGGAAAAAGGAAAATTGCAGTTTAAAACCACACAACAAATTAAGCATTTAAAATAATACAGAACAATTAACCATCAAATGCTCAATTCTTTTCTCTCATTTTAATAAGATTAGCGCTCCCTTTTTAATATCTTTCCTCTTCTTCTCATTTTCTTCTTATCTTCTCTTCCTTCCTTATCCTTTTTTATTTCTCTTTTTATCTTTTCTCTTTTTATCTTTTCCTTTCTTTTGTAATTATTTTTTATTTAGAATAAGATTAACTTTCGAAGAGGTAAAATGTAGAGGAGAGATACAAATTATTGCAACCATACCCATTCCTAACTAAGAAACTAACTATATCCTATGATCCCCCCACACTTGTTGAAGAAATTATTCCCTAAAGCTAATCGTACTCAATCAAATGCTCAATTCATCCTTATGGTAGGTGTGATGAAAAAGTTAAATAATCAAGGTTGAGGCTCATATTTTGGGTTTAAAGAAGAAATGGTTCATGTTAAGCTCAAAGGGGGCTCATTAAGTGTAAAATTACGGTGGTTTTTTAAGAAAAAATGGTATATCCTAATTGCCTTCATCATTTCAATATTTACATAAGATTGTGTGATCTTGACTAGTATTTGCAAGTGAGTTCTAGAGGTCTTTAATCATGAAAGGACACTCTCAACAAAAATACTTCAATTTGGTATTAAATATTTCAAAAGGGATTAAATTCTTACCAAATAAAAAGTGTCATTAATCTATCATAACAAGCTAATGTCCCTTTAATCGTAATCTAAGTAAATCAGCCTAAGTATGCAAGTATACTCACTCACTCGTATTATGCATTTCTAATCCAGATCAAGTTCATTTAATGACTATGCATCACTAACTATTAAATAGGAAAAACAAAAACACAATTATAAAAATAATAATTTTTAACTAATACTCCCCCATGCTTAAATATCACATTGTTCCTAATGTGATACCAAAAAGTAAAAGAGGGATCTAAGACAAAAAATAACATGAACAAAGACAAGCATTAAAACTAAAAGACTTTAAACTAACAAGTAGTAAAAATAATAAAAAGAAAAAGGTTAGAAATATGATACAAAAGTGTAGATTGTGGCTGCGCGATTCAATGTTAAACATGACAATAAGCATGGTGTACTACATTGAGGATTAGAGAACAATTGCAAGGAAGACAAATAAAAGAGATTGAAAAGTAGGCATGTGAACACAAAGCAAACATATTAAGATGAGTTTCATTAAAAAGGAATAACAAACAATGAACTGAAAAATAAACGGAAATTATATGGGTCGTTTCCCATTTAACGCTTTGTTACTGTCTTTTAGTTGGACAGCTCAATCATTATGATCAAAGTGGATCGCTCAAAGTGATTGATTCTACTATTTTCTTCTCTTCATTGGGATCTTTCCTCAAGAATTTGTCAACCTCTCCCTCAGTTGCATCGTCAAACAATTGAAAGCACTTATCAATTTCTTTCACTAAGCCCAACTTCTTTTCTTCTTCTTCCTGCAATGCAAAATCAACGTATATAGAATTAAATTGATCAATAAGAGAGCATTCTTCACAAATAGTAGTTGTAGGAAAGTGTTTAACATTAAAAATTGAAAATTCTACTATTTCTCCCAAAACAGTCCTGCTTAGTTTTCTGTTCTTCACAGCAATCAAAGTATTGGTAGTGGTCATAAAAGGCCTCCCTAGAAGTATTATGTGCTCCTTCCCTTATTGTTTAACCTCTCCTACATCTAAGACCAAAAATTCTATAGGGACAATCAATCCTCTAACCTTTACTAAGACATCTTCCATTATTCCTTTTGGATAACAGATTGACCTATTAGCTAATTGTAAGCATATATTGGTAGGTCTTAATTGTCCTAGATCTAGTTTCTCATAAATAAAGTGAGGCAGAAGGTTTATACTCGCTCTAAGGTGAAGCATACCCTTAACCTCATCCCCATTACCCATTGATACTTACACAAGAAAATTCCCTGGGTTTTTTAATTTGGGGGGTAATTGCTACTAAAGCACTATATTTACAACTTATGAAACTATCACCTTCTTGTTTGGCTTAAACTTTCATTTTTTGGTGCTTAGGTCCTTGAAGAACTTCTCATAAGCTGGAATGTTCCTAATCACACCTGACAAAGGTAAATTAATATTAACTTTGTAAAACATATTATATAGATATGAAAATTGCTTATCTTATTTTACGTCCTTAAGGTGGCTTGGATATGGAATCGGTGGTTTATAAGGATTAGTCACCTTATGCATTCTTGTTCCTTCATTACTTTCAGTTGCATGCCCTAGTTGTTCATCTATCTAAATATGACTTGAAAAGTTGTCGTGCTTATTGCATTCTTCATTCTGCTCACCATTTTTTATGGTGAGGCTCTCTTCCTTTTGATTACCTACACCAGAAATATTAGAAGGAGTCTCAACATGATTGTCAATCACCTCACCACTTCTTAGAATACTAACTGCTTGGGCTTGCTCAGGTTAACTAGGCAACTTCCCTTTTTGATTGATATGCATTTAAGCAGTGAGTTGCCCTACTTGGATCTTAATCCTCTTCACAGATGCCTCCAAAGAATTGAATCTCTTATTGTTTGCTTCTTGATTTTGAGTTGTGACTTGAATAAATGCATTCAAGCTTTGCCTGGTGGGTTTTGAAGTGAATATTGCCTTCGGTAGTAATCTGGCCTCTGAAAATTTTGGTATTGTGGTTGGACTGTACTGGTGCATTGTTTGTCTTCCATAAAAAATTAGGATGGTTTCTCCAACTAGGGTTGTGAGTTTTTGAGTACGAATCATTTCACTACCTTGGTTGAAAACCGTGGAGTGAGTTCATTTGTTCTTCCCCATCTACAAAAAGCTCACAATAATACGAACAAACATTCGCTCCATGACCACAAGTTTCACATACACCACATACCTCTTGATTTGGAGCATTTTGGGGTAGTCTTATAGTTAACATCTTTTCATACATTGTTAACTCAGCTTGTTGGACCATGTTTCGGGAGCCCAACAATCTGAGTCATAAACCTTGTGCTTATTACCCTGCAGGAATAATGGAAGTGGACAGATTCATAATTTGCTATGGTGTTTTTGGTGGATAAAAGATTTTTTTTTGAAATAGAAAGAATTAAGATGAAAGTTAGAAGTAAAATGAGAGCAATATTTGTGTAGTAAATTGATGAATAATAGGTATATATGTGTATGTTCTGTTATTCGTGTTCGTGATTATTTAAGGAGTTTGATTTCTTTATGGAGGAAAGTGATTTGAAAATCAGGAGTAAATGAAGTAAAAAGAGTGATCTTGGTATGAGTTGTGTAAGGAAAGATTTTGAAATAAAGAGTTGATCTGGAAAATGTTCACTTAGTATGCTTCAGTTTTTTAGCCACAATATTTTCTCTAGTTGTTCAAACGAGATGATTCTTGATTTGGATTAAAATAGAAACATATGGCTACATTTCTTATGAAGAATTTAAATTTCAATTCTTTCTCTAAGAGTCTCAAAATTTGTCATGAAATGAAGAATTGGGTGTAAGTGTTGGTTAATGAATGAAAAATTTGTCTTCGGAAGTTAGGGGCAAATTTAGGATTGATATAAATATATTTGAGCAATGTTTCCTTCTGGAAATTTGTATGACGTAAGCATTCGTCCCATGACGTCATCATTGTCTTAGTTTGACTTTTTGCGTCTCAGTTTGATCGTCTCATTTTGCTTCGTCTCAGTATGATGTCAGCAATTCGTCTCATAACGTCAGCATCGTCGCACTTTGGCCAGAACATATTCTAGCCCACATTTGATCCTTTAGAAGACAGAATTGGTCTTTAAAGTCTTCATGAAAGTTAGAGACCATGAACTCCTCTTTCTAGCCAGCTAAAGAACATATCAATCCGATATTTGTAGGGAAAGTTACAATAATTTTCCCAACCTTGTATCATCTGATGATGTCACTTCGTCTCAAAATGATGTCATATCGCCTAATCCATTTTTGACCCCTCATATGAAAGAATTTACCTTGGACTTCTTCATAAGAGTTGTAACTCTTCAAGTCTTCTTTCTAACTATCCAAAGATCACCTCAATCAAAAATCTCTACAGAAAGTTATGGTTGTTTCCCCGAAATAGGTTCAGTATGATTGAGGTCAAAAACATGGTTGCTTCTTTTGACCATAACTTCTTCACTAGACCTCCAAATGACTTGATTCTTGAACCAATAGATTCGTAAGACTTTTCTCTATATCTCCACCAAAAAATCCAAGATATCTAAACTTAAATATGAAAGATTGAGTGAAAAGAGTGGGGCGGGTACAGTGAGTGTGCTCTTAAAAGATATGAGCTGGTGTTATCCCACTGAACATACTTCATTGTTTTGATGATATCTTGATCTGTAGGAATCCAAATGTGATGATTTCTAATTTTTGGTAAACTAGAGTCATAGAGGTACAAAGTGTCTGAAGAAAGAGAGTTGTAATTCAGTCCCTAAGATGTTTGAATTTTAGATGGAAGTTGTGCACTAATATGGACAAGAGCAGTCCGAAAATGGTTGAAGTATACCTTTTGAATCACTGAACCAAATCGAATGATTTCAGTGGCATTAGATACTTAAGACAGTGGGGACATTTTCTAGAAGAAAGTGTTATGTTAGAATGCTTAAGGATATTTTTGGCAAGACACTTAAGTTTAAAAGAAAATAAGCCTATAAGGAAGGATAAAAGGAACTTTTTGGACTCATTAAGGTCATAATTGGAGAAGAAGTATTGTCTTGCTTATAAACAAAGGAGATAACATGAATGATAAGATTCTAGAGAAACAACATGCATGGATGAGAAAAAAGATAAGAGAGAGAGACATAAAAAAGAACGAAAGACAAAAAGAAGAAAAAACAAGCTAGGGTTTTAATTTCCTTAGCCTTCGAAAGGGATTTTGAGATTGTTCAAGAAGATAAAAAGGTAGAGGAAGAGAAGAGCTTTCTTTGAGCTAGGGATCCCTTCATTTGATGAAGAAAGAAGGTAAGATCATTTTGAAACTTTTGGGTTTTTGAAAGGATTTTAGTTAATGAAGTTTAGAAAATGTTTGGGTTTAAGTATTTTAGAACCAATTTTAATGTTTGTGCTTTGAGGGATTTTCAATAGAAAACCCAGTTGAGCGAGATTTTTGCTATTGTGTAAAGGGGTCAAGAGAGATAAGAGGAATAAGAGAAGAAGCATTTTGAGAAAGTTATAAGCAAGGATTCTTAAAGTGGGTTTCATGTTTATGATTTAGTAATGAGCCATTAAAGCTTTCTTCCAAATCAAGAATGATTTCAATTACTTCATAAATGTTGCTTTTGAATGATTTGCAAAAATTTCTACATGCTTTGGTATGTGAATTTTGTTGATGAATTTCAAAATAAAGATGGAAATGCATTGAAATATTTTATGTTATGCCTTGGAAAATTCATGTCATTTTGTATTTTCGGAAAAGAAGAAAGAGCATGAAAGCATATCATTTTGATAAAATGATTCTGAGCATGATTATGTGCTTCTGTTTGGGCAAGAGTGAAACCATTATGTTCGTCACGTGCACGTCGACAAGGGCCTTCTCCCGGCTGCCCGCTTGAGGCATATGAGCTCCGAAATGAACTCATTCTGTTCATGGGGTAAACTTCAGTTTTCTCATTTTGTTTCATGGAACCCTCGAGCCATTTAATTGTTCATTGCATTTTTGTATAGTCATGAATAGTGCATAATTGAGTGATGTGTGATGATATTTGAACTAAGAGTTGAGATTCAGATTGTGACGTTGAAAATTTGAGAACGAAGCGTTTTATGAATTCATTGTGATTTATATATGACAAATGAACATTTCAACGGTTTTGCTTATTCTTCATTATAAACTGTTACCCACGAGCTGTCAAGCTCAACCGCCTCTCTGTCCCATCCTCAGGTTATAGCTAGAAGATCAAGTGTTTGAGAGCCTAGAGGATTTTGCTTCAGTTGTTGTTTTGTATTTTTGTAATAAGCTAATGGTGTGGCTTTTGATTTGTAAACAATGTTTTCAAACTCTATTGCTGGAGTAATGAAATGATAGATTTAAGTAGTTTCGATTGTGTATGTTTATATTGATTAAGCTCACATTTATGATCCGAAGTTAGGTTCCGATAACGGGATCCAACAGTGAGTGGTATCAGAGAAAGGGTTGGGTTCCAACACAAAAACCCAAAATATAGCTTGACTTCTTCAAAGAAAATTTAGCTCTAAGTCTCTAGTTTGTTTTGAAGCAAGAATCATCTCAAACGGAGTCTTACAGCTCAAGATATACTTAAAAAGCTAAAATGTGTTCATACCCTAATCATGCTCTCCCAACTGACCTCTCACTTACTCTAATGAAAAACTTTGCAAAACAACTCCAAAAGATACAAATTTTCACGGAGAGACAGTAAAAGAGGTTAAGAAACCGTTGTTTCAAAAATCACTTCATTTGGAGGTTGGATGAGAAAGTTAAAGGCGAAAGAATCGAACATGTTTATACCATCAATCAATTTGTACCTATCATGGCATCATTGCCATAACTCCCATTAAAAACGTCAGATTGACTTCATTTTTGAACGATTTGAAAGAAAACTTCTAGATCTAGAACTTTCATTCAGATGTCGAAGACAAATTCTACGTTCTGAAGGATAAAAAATGGAACAGAAGATGATGATACAAACTAAGACGATGAACAGTGCAAAAGACGATGCACAAAACTAAGACGATAAACAGTGCATAAGACCATGCACAAAACTAAGATGATGAACAGTGCATAAGACGATGCACAAAACTAAGACAATGGACAGTGCATAAGACGATGCATAAAACTAAGATGATGAATAGTGTATAAGACGATGAATAGTGCATAAGACGATGCACAAAACTAAGACAATGAACAGTGCATAAGATGATGCACAAAACTAAGACGATGAACAGTTCATAAGGCCATGCATAAAACTAAGATGATGAACAGTGCATATGACGATGCACAAAACTAAGACAATGGACAGTGCATAAGACGATGCATAAAACTAAGATGATGAACAGTTTATAAGACGATGCAAAAAACTAAGACGATGAACAGTGCATAAGACGATGCACAAAATTAAGACGATGAATAGTGCATAAGATGATGCACAAAACTAAGACGATGAATAGTGCATATGATGATGCACAGGACTAAGATGATGAACAGTGCATAAGACGATGCATAAAACTAAGACGATACACCGAGCATAAAAAGATGTTTCAACTGGGTCTTCCTCACATCCCCAAGGTTCTAAATCACTTCTACACTCTCTAGAGCATCTCCACTCATAAGGACCATAACTTTCAACTTAGATGTTCAAAAATATCATGCTATATACCGTTGGAAAGATAAAAGAAAGACTTACAACTTTCCCTAAATCAGCCTAGATCAACCCAGATATTTCCTTGAAGTCAGTAAACAAAATTTTCCCTTATAAAACCTTGAGAATCATGGGAGAAAACAAAATCATAAACCATTAACATCAAAAGATCGTAGTTTTACAAACCTTTAGTGCATTTCAAGCCCCCAATACATCATTGTTTCAAAAATCTCAAAATACAAAAGATACTTGAACAATAAATTCCTCAAAATGCAACTAAAGCCTTGGTTTACTAGATTTGCTTAAATTTCAACAACATTTCAAAAGTGGAGTGATGCCTTAGCCCTTGACTACTCAATCTCTTGCTCATCACCTACTTATGGGGAGGAAAGTGGGGGTAAGCTTAAATCCTATGGGTAACAATTTTATAGTTTGTAACAAGTAAAGACATTTTTAAACATTATCCATGCATAAATTCATGTGTATGAAAATCATGAATGCATTACTCCTATCAACTTGTCATAAACACATAAACACGTCAAATGGTTAGGGTAAGTCCAAAACATGACGCACTACACATTTCCAATGAAATGGTCCTGTGTAGTTGTGAATTCTTGAGGGAGTCCTTGAGGGAGCTCCATGCCACTAGTGAGCGGGTGGGAGAAGCCTATACTTGGGTGAATGTGCCCGTGACGATTCTTGAGGGACCACCATAAACCCACACAACACATAGATTTCAAAATCTTGTAATCTTGATGCCCAAAAAGGCACATTCTCTTGAAAGCTTGCTTTTTATATGCTTGTTATATCTAAAAAATCATTTCCAAAAGTAAGGTTTCATAATCATGCATCGTTTCAAAGAATCATTTAAAAAAAAACTTTCCATAAATCATCACACAAATCATGTATAAGCATGTAGGACTGTTGGCCCATGATTTTTTTTATTTGACTAAGCATGATTAGAATAAAATTTTTGGAGTCTTGTAAGATTTATATGTTTTGGGATTAATTATCATGTTAGTCTTAAGGAGTTTAGGTGGCATGAGTTAATAAAAATTAAGATGAAAGGTTAAGTTGCCTAAGGGGTAGAATGGGCATGTCACTTAAAGAGGTAAGAATCTAGGCTTTTCATTAAGGGTAAGATGGACATT
>JANKYE010000009.1:14768100-14784162 GCA_032467995.1 Erythroxylum dillonii | reverse complement strand
TATAAATTTAAAATTAAGTTAAATCATCATATAAGCAACATTTGATTAGTCAATATATAATATTTATGTCATATATATTTTAACACTATATTTTTAAGTGAAATCTAAAAAAAGGGATTATTCTAAAAAATAAAAATTATTTGAGTACAATAGAAAAAATTGATATAAATATTTTGGATGAAAATATAACTTACAACTTTTAATAGAATCGGAGAATTTCAAACTTTTGAGAATAATGAAACCTAACCGGTAACCTCTATAGAAATATAAGTTTAATTATTATTATTTTTAAGTTTTATATTATTGTCAAATTTGGTTTAAATTATTAAATTTGATTTATTGTGAGTACATTATATAATAATAAATATTAACGTATTTTTTATTTCAATAAAATATTTTACTTTTATTTATTTTTATAATTTTTATTTTTTATTTTTTATATATTAATTTTATGACTGATTAACATTAGGTAAACTTTTAAACTATAAATTTTTTATTGACTGAGTCCGATTTTTAAAGGATTGATTACAGATACAATTAAAAAATCAGTAGATTACGAATTTAAGCGTTATTTTGTCGGCACGAAAGTAGAAAAAGGGCAAAAAGCTTAAACAAGGCTTTAACTGCTGTATTAGGTTCTAACCGGCATGCCTGAAACCCTAAAACCGAACAGTTTTTCCGCCAAAAGATAGTAACAAGAACTCACTCTCTCTCCCTCTGCCTCTCCGTGTACGTGGACAATGGCAGAGAGAGGCGAAGTCAAAGTCGTCACCGTGGGAGGTAAGGGCTCTTCCCTCTCTTCTTCCTCCGTTTACTCTGTCGCCACTCGCCGTTCCCAGCTACGCATCGACTCTTCGGTCCTTGACAGACTCTCCAATCACACCCAGAACCCTAACCCTCTCAACCAACCCCAGTTCCCATTTCTCAAGTCCCTCACTCCTATTGAAGTTCGCGCCTCTCTTACTTTTCTTCTCATTAAGCTCATTCACTCCTCCAATTCTGGCACCGTTCTTTCTCTCATATGTGATACGCTGAATTCGGAATCGGAACCCTTGGCTTTGAACTGCATTGGATTGACTGAAGACTCCGTCTTGTATGGAATTTGTGCAATTCTGGACCATGAAGCTGCGGCTTTGACATCAATTGTTGACGCCGTCGCTGCATTGTCCTGTGAGGCTGTGAAGGGTGATTTATCGGCTTTCAATTTGATAGACGGAGGGGATGGTCATGTTGACAAGGATAGAGTAGGGGTAATTAGTGACATCAAAGTGTTGGTCAATGGGTCTAAGTTAGTGGGAAAAATTGAGAGTGAGTGGTTTTCCAAAATTCCTAAAATTAATGGGAAATTGAGGGAAGTGGTGAAGGCATTACATTCTATGACGCGAGCAGAGTTTAATTCTGGTTCCAGAAGTGGAAAACATGGTGATGGGGAGGCAGTGGGCACAACCGTATTTTCCTTGGCTGTGGCTCTCCGGAATTTGGGTAAATGCAGTTTATGTCGGGCCAAAATGAATTTGGATGTGGTAGCGAGGGAATGCTTGAGAAATAGTTTGCTGGCTTTGTTTGATAAGAACTGCCCTAGTGAAGATGTTCTGAGAAATGCTTTTAAGTTGGTTCTGGATTTACTTAATGAGGAAAATTATGGGAAATTGGTCCATGAGGTGAATGCTTTGTTGGGAATTGTGTGGAAGATTGTTGCTTGGGAGGGTATGACATCATTAGTTGCACTTGAGGGAGAAGAGCTTCTGAGTGCAAAGAGTAGTGATAGCATTGAAGCCGATGGCAGAGATGCCAATGTTGGAAAGAAAGGTGAGAAGAGAAAGAAGAAGGTTGTTTTAGGAAAAGGAACTAGTGTGATTGTGCATTTTGTTAAGGACTCTTTGCGGAGCAAAGAGCATGATTCTGGGGAGGGCTTGGAGTCATTAGAGAAATGGGTAGAGGCCCTTTTGTTGTTTTTTGACCCAAAGGGACCAAAGTTTGATGCTTTGGCATATAAAGTGAAAGATATTGTGGAAAGCAATGAGACGAGAAGGCTTCCCAAGCTTCCTAAGGTAATATTTTGTATACTTGTGACACTCAAAGAATGATATTTTGTTCTGTAACATTGTATTTCAAGTACTCTTCAAAAGATATGATAGTTGATTTTGCGTGTTCAGCATGTGAGAGGAACTTTATCACAAAAGCATATTACTTTTTCCATGACCTTGTTTATTTCAGCGATAGAATAAACGTTCTTGACATCATAGACATTCCTCAAGTTAATCAATAAAAACTATTTGAACCTCTTATTTTTTTTCTTATTCTATTGTAGAAATCACTAGTGGTGGCAAAAGTTGGTGGATAGTCATCACCACTACTTAAAACAAGCGAGAGTTTGTGGTTGGAATGTTTTACATTAAGTTGGTTCTTATATGATTTAGCTGATATTGTTTATTACTTATCTTTCTTCCCTTTTCACAACTTTTGGATTTTGACTTGGTTTTGGGAGTCCACATTTCATGTTAATTGACTAGCCAACAATAGTAATACTTGTTGTATACATTATTATGATATTCTATTCCTTTCCATTTTGATACCATTGTTGTGTTTGAGAAATCCTAATGGTGACAGAATCATCTTAGTGTTTTTTCATATGTGATGTGGTAGTTATGATGGTCAAATTACTTCATCTCATACATCTTTTGGCTTGAATGTTCTCCTTGTCTAATTTTATGTATACCATCTAAATTTCAGGGTACACGTGATTTTGCAAAGGAACAAATGACAATTAGAGAGAGAGCATTTTCAATTATAACCGAAGTTTTCAAGAGGCATGGTGCCACAGCACTTGATACTCCGGCTTTTGAATTGAGAGAGACACTTATGGGAAAATATGGGGAGGATTCAAAATTGATTTTTGATCTTGCTGATCAGGTAATACATGGTTATAACATCTTATTATATTAATTTATTGTTTATTGTTCTTATTTTAACTTTTTATGTTGATGTTGTGATAGTCATAAATGTAATTTTCTTCTTTTGGAAAAACTAAAAGAGGAAATATAAGTTGAAATTCCTATTTGGACTTGTTTTCTTGGGTGATGATGGACTCCTTGTCCGTTCAGTTTCTCTAGGTACAACTACTTTTATCATTGGAAGATATAGTTTTTTTAAAACCAAAGAGCATATATTTGTTCTAATTGAATTGAGATTGTGCATTTTGCCGAATTTCATGGAACAACAAAGTTTTGGTGTTTTGTTATTTTTGTTTGTTTTAATTAATTTCTGTTAGTCATCGGTAAATATTTTTTGTCTTTTGCTGATTGGACTTGCAACTGTAACTTTCTCTTATTTTCAGTTGTTTCCTTTTTTTTCCCCCGACAGCGGACTTGATTAGTTCCTCGGGAGTATCTAGCTTTTAAAAGCCTATAATTAATTTTTTGCTATTCCAGGGTGGAGAGCTTTGCTCCCTGCGATACGACTTAACAGTTCCATTTGCTAGGTATGTGGCAATGAATGGGATCACTTCTTTCAAAAGGTATCAAATAGCAAAGGTTTACCGAAGAGATAACCCATCTAAGGGAAGATATCGCGAATTCTATCAATGTGACTTTGATATTGCTGGTCAATATGAAGACATGGGGCCAGATTTCGAGATCGTTAGAATTTTAACCGAATTGCTTGATGAGCTTGATATTGGAGATTATGAGGTGTTTGTACTAACTATGTTGCTTCCTCTTCATTATGTTCATATGGTTGACTATGTTTTGTTTTCATCTTCATGATTATTGATGTTGGCATCTATAGTTTGTAGCACAACCACTAGCATTAAATGAAGTAGTCGCTTTGCAAAAGGATGAATTAGGTTTAATAGAAGCTAAAATTGCAAGTGGAAGAGAAGGGAGAAGAAGAGGATTATGTTTATCTAACTATCTTATACTTCACTGAAATTGATAGGTTGAGAGTAGCGTGGTTGAATTACTCGTCAAATCTTAATATGGAACCTTATTTTCCTTCAAGATTTCTATTCTTGGTAGCAATATTTTAATGAGCGAAACTATTCTAAGCGCTTGTTGTTCGTAATTGCTTCTTTAACAGGTGAAATTGAATCATCGGAAGTTGCTAGATGGTATGCTTGAAATATGTGGGGTACCAGCTGAAAAATTTCGTTCAATATGTTCAAGCATTGACAAACTAGACAAGCAATCATTTGAACAAGTTAAAAAAGAAATGGTAAGTGCAAGTGGTAATATATAAACAAACTTGGTATATGCTAATTGCTTATGTTTATGGCTAGTTTATTGTAATCAGTCTCTTATTTACTTCATTATGAGAACATCTGTGGTTGGTTCTTATACATTGATTTACAGGTACTTGATTGGGCATGAGATAGTTTTTTGACTGATTCTTAATTTGTGTGGGTTTCAATCATTTGTATAGTGGGTTGAATAGCTAATGCATAAAGGTTTATGAATAGGCTTATATCTGTTTTCCAAAGAGTTAAGTTTTAGAATGGACGAAAGAATTAAAATGTATCCTTATATATGGTGCCTACTTATTCTTGCTTTTATTTTTTATTTTATGTACAGAAAGGCTATTGTTTTCCTCACAGTTCTTTCTTTATAATTTATGAGCTTCTTTGGCTCTAACGAGAACAGTTAGATGGTAGGCATTAAGATGGAATCCTGAACTTTGAGCATCTGTTATCAGCTAAAAGTTTAAATGCTAGTATTGGTTTAAGTGCACATGTTACTTTATAATTAGGTGTCTTTTTTTCTTTGAAAAATAAAAGATTTCGTTAATAAATGATTATATACAAAGCTTGCAATAGTTCTAGTATAATACAAAAAACACTAGATTACAATGTCATATGGGTCTTGGTGATCAACTTGGTCTAATGCCTATCTCCTCCTCATGTTGGTGGATAAGTTATCCACAATTCCCGTATCTAGCATGTTTATTCTGGTTTGGAGAGTAGTCTCTTGTAAAACCAACCCTGCACTCCTTTGTTGTCTGAAGATCTTGCAATTCCTTTCTTTCCAAATATCTTGAGTCCTTTGTAATTTGCCTGAGTTTTCATACACATTTTCACTAACCATTAATTGTTTCCTCGCATGAATTTGCTGAACTATAGGTATTCAGGATTGCTTGTAGCCCTCTCTAGACCTTCCTTTTGTAACTACACTTAAACCCAACTAATATAGGTATTCATGAAACTCCTGTAGTCTCCTATCTACTTCCTTGAGTAAACTTTTGGGTATATGTAGATAATTGAGCTAGTAGTTTGTGACATTACTCAGAATTGATTGTATTAGTAGAAGCCTACCTCCTTAGCTTAAGAACCTATTTATCCATTGGTTTATCCATCCATAAATGGAGTCTAGCATTGGTTTACAGTCAGCTGCACTAATTCTTCTTTGTGAGATTGGTACTCCTAAGTACTTAAATGGTAAACTTCCTTGTTTGTTCCCGTTTCTCTTACTTTGTAGGTTACTTAACTTTTGGAATTGCTTGAAAGGTAATAGCAACTCTTCTTAGGATTGTACATCAGCCCTGACATCTTTTGGAATTCCTCAAAGGAATGCATGAGTATATTAATGGAGTTTCTCTCTGCCTTGCAAAACAATAGCAAGTCATTTGCAAAAGCTAGATGGGTCAGCTTTGTGCCTTTACATCTGTGATGGAATTGGAATTCAGGATGCGTTCTTGTCTTCCTTGCTAGGAGTGTAGTTAGGGCCTCCATGTAGAGAACAAATAGTTAAGGGGATAGGGGGTGCCCTTGCCTGAGACCCCTCCCTGCTTTTATCAGTTTGGTAGGTTCATCGATCACCAAAATAGTCATTGAAGTGGTGGTAACACACTCCTCTACCCAATCATTGAACAAATTTGGAAAATCTGCAGCTTTCATGATATTAGAGAGGAAGTTCCCATTAATTGAGTCATATGCCTTGGTTAAATCCACTTTGACTATGCAATTTTTCATTTTCCTCTTTGCGTTGTACCCTTCCAGTAACCCTTGGCATAGCAAAATGTTGGTGGTTATTGACCTCCCTTTTATGAATGCATTTTGCTTAGGGTTGACTATTTTTTCCATGCTTGATCTCAACTTGTTAGTCAAAATATTTGTGATTATCTTGTAAAGAAATTTGTAGCAAGCAATGGGTCTGAATTGCTCAAGTAATATTAGGCTGAGTTACACCATAAGATAGTTCAGTTTCTTAACGGGTTTGTTGTACTTCGTAGGATCTTCAAACAAATCTCTATCTTTTGTGAGTTGTGGATTAGGTGACATAGGAGGATTGCATGATTTAGCCCTTATTTTTCCAGTTTTGGAGAACAAATCAAGCACATATTTTCTTTGAGATAAGAAAATACCTTTTATATTTTGTTGTCACCTTAACTCCTGAGTAATTTAATAACCCAAAACCTTTGTCCAAAAATGGTTGTGAAGAAACGTTTTCGGGGATGAAATTCTTATGATGTCTCTACCAGTGATAACAATATTATCTCTGGACATAACAAGAACAATAATGCATGATGTAGAGTGTTTGTAGAAGACTAAATGGTCAGACTTGCTCTTATTCCAAATTGTTCAATTGCTTGGCTAAAATTTACCAAGCATGAGGGCTGTGTTTTAAATCATATAAAGATTTTTGAATATGACACTTTCCCATAATCTCCTAGCAATAAACCTATGTGGTTTCTCCATATAAATATCCTTCTATAAGTTTCTATGTAAGCAAGCATTTTTGATGCCCAATTGATGCAAGGGCCAGCCATGAGTAGATGCCATAGAAATAAATAAACAAACAAACAAATGTCATCTTATCCACAGGAGAGAGGGAGTGTTAGCATAGTCCACACCTCATGTTTGAGCATAGCCTTTAGCAATAGATGAATTTTAAGCCGAGCTATTGAGTCATCATGATTGCTTTAACTGTAAATGCCCACTGACATCCTCTACTTTCATTGACTCAAGTATGGATTTGTGGAAAAACTGTATAGTTAGGAGACTATTTTAGGAAAATATATTGTAACAGATTTTATCCTTAAGTTAGGATATTATTGGTCAAGATTTTGATAGGATTGGATAAGATTTTGATTTGATACTTCATGATTTATGGGTATCTACCATATTTGGATACTAGGTTTTTGTATATATATAGCTAGTAGTGCTGTAACAAAAACACAAGAGGAAATACACTTTCTACTTAATTTCTGACATGGTATCAAAGCTTTAGGTTCAATAACCTGACCATATTCGGGCCTTCATTGCCATATTTTTCCAGGCTTCATTGCTGAAATTTTTTTCCTTCCACATGTTCTCTTCTTCTTCTTCTGTCTCCCACGCAATTTGGCTTTAATTGTCCAAAATCTTGTCAAACAAGAAGTCAAAAATTGAGGAGTTTACGATTAAGAGTGGGGAGACTGTGAAAACCCAATCGGAAGAGGTAATTCGAGCCCAACAACTTGGAGAATTGTAGATCATTCTAGCTACCTACAGATTAGTTGGAAAAAATTATGGTCTCAACTTACCCGCATTGTGCTAAAAGGAAAGGGGAAGATGAGTCATCTTACAGGTGTAGGGCCTAAACCAGGGGATCCACAATTTGAAGCATGGGATGAAGAAGAAACTATGATTATGGCATGGTTGTGAGGCTCTATGGTCCCAGAAATCAGTGAGACGTGTATATTTTTGGCCACTGCCAAGGACATATGGGATGCAATCCAACAAACTTATTCCAAGGCTAGAGATGTGGCATCAAATGTATGAAGTAAAGGTGAAAATTGTTACTGCTAAACAAGGAAACAAAACAGTTAAGTAATACACAAATCAATTGAAACCCTTGTGACAGGAACGGGATGGCCTTTACTATCTAGAAGCACCAAGCCAACTAAACATGACCAAGAGTAGGTTGTTACCACATTCCTTGATTTTAGAACTTGTTTCTTTCAATAAAGAGAAAATTTTGCTTCATCATTGTCGACATGGGCATCCATCATTTAGGATTGTTCAGATTATGTTTCCCTGTTTGTTTAAAAGTTTAGATGTTGAAAACTTTCATTGTGAGGTGTACGAACTTGCTAAACACAAACGTGTACCTTTTCTAAGTAGTAATAAAAGAAGTTCTACGCCCTTCTATCTCATTTACAGTGATATTTGGGGTCCATCTAATGTCTCTAATATTTCTGAGGCAAAATGGTTTGTTTCTTTCATTGATAATTGTACATGTGTTGCATGGGTTTTTTTTTTGCCCAAACGTAAGTCCGATGTTAGTACTGTACTCCCAAACTTCTATTCCATGATCAAGAATCAATTTGGGGTCAATATCAAAAGATTTAGGTCCAATAATGCCAGGGACTACTTCAATCAAACTCTTACCCTATTCTTCCAAAAAGAGGGAATAATCCATGAGTCTTCTTGTGTAAAGAACTCCACAACAAAAACGGGGTAGTAGAACAGAAAAATGGGCACCTCCTTGAGAAAACTTGAGCCCTATTATTTCAAAACCATATGTCTAAAGTTTTTTGGGGAGAAGCAATTCTTACCGCCACTCATCTCATAAATCGTTTGCCCTCTCGAACCTTAGGTTTTAAGAGTCCTATGGACATTCTTTCAACTTTTTACCCAAACCTAAACACTACAAATAACCTTGACCCTAAAGTCTTTGGGTGCACATCCTTTGTCCATGTCCTCAGTCAAAACAGGGTGAAATTAGATCTAAGGGCTCTAAAGTTTGTCTTTGTGGGTTATTCGTCAACTCAGAAAGGGTACAAGAGTTACCATCCTCCATCAAAGAAATTCTGTCTAGGTAGATGTCACATTCAATGAACAACGACTTATTTCACCAATCCTTATTTTCATGGGGAGGATTTAACCAAAGAAGATAAGGAAGAATTTTTGCATGATCTTTCTTTGTCTAAAACTCCATCTGATCCTCCTACATCTGCTTCCGCACCTCCTTGTTCATCTGATTTTTCTGCACCTCTTTGTTCTTCCAAAACATCCAATGAACCACAAGAAAAACCTGATGTAAGATTTGGTAAAGTATACACAAGAAGGAATACAACTATCCTAGAACCTATGCAAGTCTAGAAGTCCATCTTCGATCCTTTGAATGAGGTAACAATTTCTAACTCTCCATTACAAGATGAATTTCATGAGAATAACATTGACCAGGACCTTCCAATTGCCATCAGGAAAGGAACCAGAGAGTGTACAAAATGACCATTATACCCTTTTGCACGTTTTTGTCGTTTAAGAAATTTTCATCATCTCATAGAGCAAGCTTACCTACCACCTTATTGAGGCTTTGTCTAATGGAAAATGGAAACAAGCTATGAATGTAGAGATGGAGGCATCAGAGAAGATCAAAACTTGGGAGTTGGTTAAGTTACTTGCTGGAAATAAACTGGTGGGTTGTAAGTGGGTGGATATGGTGAAGTATAGAGCAGATGGGTCGATTGAGGGATACAAGGCACGATTGGTGGCCAAGTGGTATACACAAACTTATGGAGTTGATTATCTAGAGGCCTTTGCTCTTGTTGCAAAGATGAACACAGTTAGAGTGTTGTTGTCACTTGCAGCTAATTTTGGTTGGATTTGTAGCTGTTCGCTGTCAAGAATGCATTCTTACATTGGAGATCTAGAGGAGGAGATATACATAGAGGTTTCGCCTGGTTGTAAGAATAACTTTGTTACTCATACTTTGTGTAAATTGAAAAAGGCATTGTATAGCCTCAAGCAATCACCACCGGCATGGTTTGGTAGATTTGCAAGAGTTATGTTGGCCATGGGGTACAAACAAAACCAAGGAGACCACACACTATTCATTAAACACTCTCCCTCAGGGGGAGTTATAGTTCTTTTGGTGTATGTTGATGACATAATAGTAACAGGAGATGATGTTAAGGAAAAAAAGGTTTTTTGAGTCAATGTTTGGCTAAGGAATTTGAGATCAAGGCATTGGGAAGGTTGAGGAGGATGTTACAGTTCTTCTCAAAGAAACAAACAATACAAGATGCAAACCAGCAAGTACTCTCATGGATCCTAGTCTTTAGCTTGTAAAGGCAAAGTAGGATGCATTAGTAGATAGAGAAATGTATTAACGCCTAGTAGGGAAACTCATTTAGTTACTTATTGCACACACAACCAGATATAGCATATGCTGTAAGTGTGATTAGTTAGTTCATGCATAACCTGAAGAAAGTTCATCTGCAAGCAGGTCATAGAGTATTACATTATCTCAAAGGAACATCGGGGAAAGTTATTTTGTTTAAGAGGAATGGGGGATTGGTACTTGAAGCATACAATAATGCTGATTATGCTGGTTCAATTGTCGATAGAAGATTGACTTTAGGATATTGCACTTTCCTTGGTGGAAACCTTGTGACATGGAGAAGTAAAAAACAAGGAGTGGTAGCTCGGTCAAGTGCAAAAGCCAAATTTCGGGCAATAGCTCAAGGTGTATGTGAACTACTTTGGTTGAAGATCATCCTTGAAGACTTGAAGATTAAATGGGACGGTCCTATGAGACTCTATTGCGATAACAAGTCGGCGATAAGTATAGCTCACAATCTGGTACAACATGACCGAACCAAGCACATCGAAATCGATAGGCACTTTATCAAGGACAAGCTGGAGAGTGAACTGATTTGTACTCCTTATGTGTCTACACATGGTCAACTTGCTGATATTCTTACCAAAGGGTTAAGCTGTTCAGTTTTTCAGACTATTGTATCCAGGCTGGGAATGGAGAATACCTATTCACCAACTTGAGGGGGAGTGTGGAAAAACTTTATAGGTAGGAGACTATTTTAGGAAAATATATTGTAACAGATTGTATCCTTAAGTTAGGATATTATTGGTCAAGACTTTGATAGGATTGGCTAAGATTCTGATAAGATACTCCATGATTTATGGGTATCTACCAGATTTGGATACTAGGTTTTTGTATATATATAGCTAGTAGTGCTGTAACAAAAACACAAGAGGAAATACCCTTTCTGCTTAATTTCCTACAGGATTCTCGCTCCTTTTGCAAGGGGACCTTGGCTTGGATAAGAGAGTCTCTTGTGACTAGTATCAACACCTCCAAATGCAGGGCGGACTTGGCAGAAAGTTGGAACATATAGCACTTCAATGAGGTGCCTTCTTCAAATGTACTTTGGAGACCTGCCGTGTTTTGAAATCTTGAGCGTAGCAATTGTTGCACTCATTAAGGTAACTCCAGGTCATTCATTTGAGGAAGGAAGAGGAATGGTGCATTCCAAATGCATATGCACAGCTGTAGTACCTCATAATCTTTATGGTTCAGGGACCTTAAGCTTGCCTAATTCGAATTATATGAGCTTCACTGCCCTCCTATAACACCAATGCGCTGAATCTTCATAGTCTAGTGTCTAGGTGACTTATTGTCTTCAATGTGTTATGTTCCCTAAACACTTGAGCAATGTTTGCTAGCTTAGATACTTTCTAAGTAGCTATACTGCCCTATGCATCAATCTATTTCATTTCTTAAAAGAAAAAAGGTTGAATACATACATACATACATGTAAAATTCTTTAAACCCTAGTCCTTTGTAGTAAAAGGTTTCCAACTAAGATTTTTAAATAGAACTGAATCCTACTCTATTATGATTCTTTATTCTTAAGTAAGCTTGAGTTTTAAACAAACTAGGACAATATAGCTGTCCCTGTTAAATTTACTCTTGCTGCCTCTTTCATGTGAACGCTAATGTGACAGGTGAACTGTCTCGCAACAAGTCCCACTCGTCATTCAACCAAATGAAAGCTTGTGGTTCATTGACCAGAATTTATAAACTTTAAGCTGTTTTGAACCATTCCAGTTCCAGCGCATGTTATTGAGATTTTTTTCATGTTCACACTCTAATTCAAGTGTTACTTTCCTTTTGTAAGTATGTTGATTGTATTTGTTTACCAAAGCAATTTCCCTTCCTTGCATCTTGACAAATGGTTTTATCGTAGCATATGTATAGCTGATGTGCTTGTGTGAATTGGTACAAGTGGTATAAGTAAGTAATGCTATAAATTATGGATCAATGTGCCACCACATTGGTGAATGTTGGCAATGAAAACTCACTACCATCTCTATTATCATTGTCAGTATCTTTCTTAGCGGTAGTCACCATGATGATCATTATCGTTCTTGTTATGATGATGATGGTGGTGATGATGTCAAGCATCTTTTGTGTTTCTGTCTAATTTGGCTTACTTCTTTAATTTGTTTACTGTCCCTTGAGGGCTCGTGTTTGTTTTACTAAGTGTCATCTAACTCTTTTCTTATAGCACTTGAGTACCCATTCTCCATTAGTGTTAATCATTAGACTTACTCTTTAGTAAATTATTGTTGGTAAAGAAACTCAGCCACAATTTTTGTAAGGTTTTTGTTATAGTGCTTATTCAGCTATTCTTATGTTTATTTTGAGTTTTGTCCTATTGAATTTGATGATTAAGTCCTTTACTTCCCTGTTTTTTTTTTTCAATTCCTAGTTTCTGTCCTTTCCGTTGTCACTTTAAGTACCCGTTTCTTTCTCCTCTACTGCTCCTTTTTCTAACTGTTCACTCTACTGCATCTCTCTTTGTTTGGTAATGCGACTTTTCTTTGGATGTGGTTTAGGTGGAGGAGAAGGGCTTAAATGAAGAGACAGCTAAACAAATTGGTGGCTTTGTCAAAGAAAGGGGATCACCAAAGGAATTGTTATGTAAGCTGAAACAGGAGGGCAGCAAGTTTTTGGAAAATGCTTCTTCAAAGCGTGCCTTGGACGATTTAGAGATTTTGTTTGATGCTCTAGAGAAGTCAAAAAGCATTGATAAAGTTGTTTTTGATCTTAGTCTGGCGAGAGGGCTTGATTACTACACTGGAGTGATATTTGAAGCTGTCTTCAAAGGGACTACACAGGTACAAATTCACTGATTCTGCCATATGGACTTCTTTTGGATAGAGTAGCTATATTTGAATCATTTGCAACTTGAATGTCAATTTTGTAGCGTGTAGTGGTCAGAAATTTCTGTTAAAGGCAATACAGATATAGTTTATCATATAGATATTACTGCACAAAGGGGAGGATGTGTATCATGTACAACATATGAGGCTGTATGGTGATATGGTTCCAAACTCTTCAAGGTACAAAGCGGTCTTAAAAATTGCTTTCTTGACATTCTTCTTTAATGGAAGTCATTTTCAAACAATCTGTTATGGAGATGTCAAAGGTTTGCTTCCTTGTGAAACTTTAACTGCGAGTATTGCCATTTCTTGTGATTTAGTGACCTCTTGGGCGATTTATGTTGAAGTCCTTCCGAGATATGTACATTATGATAGTTTTGTTGATGTGAGACTCCTCAATATCCTTCTTCATGCCCCATTTTTCTATATGTTGGGTACATAATTGCATACCACAGGCATTTCAAGTACATTTTTTTTTTTTGCTATAAATTTCATCATCTTTTTGGTCAAGCCACTAAAGTGTTGAATTTTGATTTAAAAGTCAATAACCTGGTATTTTGATCTCAAGCGCACTGTAAAAGAAAGGATCTAGTTGCTAGTGATGATAGAATGTCAGTGGTACCATTTATCAATTTGAAAAAAGAAATGGTCCATTTTGGAGTTATTCAAGTTTTGCTAGTAGCAATAACTAGAATTTGGTTATAGGGGTTAGTTTTTGTTAATAGATTTAGAGCTTGGCACAGACCAACGAGCCACACTAAGAATTTTGGAAGAGTTAATCAATTGTTATGGGTCAACAGTTCTCTTAAATTATCTAGTTTGTTTGCATGTATCTCTTTTAATTTCTTGGTTGCTTTGTCATCAAAATTTGAATGCAATATGATGGTTAGAGGTATCTTCTCTAGGTTGGATGCCACTAGTTCAAGCCTGATAAAGATCATTTTTCAATGGATAATGCATGGAGTGATATCCTGTGAGCATTAAACCAATCATTTGATCTGGACTCATCTTTTGTTATTTATTTAGTAGTTTTTTTTTGAAACTTGCCTTTATAAAGCTGATTGGCAATTCCAAGTTTTATTTAATATGACTTCTCTTTATCTTGTAAGAGGGAAGGTTTTTGTGAGCACAAAGTTTCCAACAATGTCAAAATTGTGGTTTTTGACTCATCCTTACAACTAAGATAACAAATTAATAATAATATTTCAAAAATATGTTTTTGTTGTCTTTTGAATAAAATATTGTAGAACTTACAATCTCACTTATTGTGAAGCTATAATAAATTATTAGATCAAAGTCCAAGGGCGTCTAATACATTAAGGAAAACTATTTGCTTGCATTTTTTTTTTAATTCCTCCTTCCAGGACTTAATGTGGATAATTTGCATGTTCATGTCGAAGATGTAAAATCAATTTGGGCAAAACTGTGAATGGTGAATGACAGTTACGGTTAAAAAGAAATGAAAGCTTCAAGAAAACATGGAAAAGGCAACTTTTTTATACCTCGGATGTCACTTATGTATGGAGTACAGGCTTTGTCTGAGTTATGAATGTTGCATGTAGATGTAAATGACCTAGTTTATAATGGTTAATTTAGTGAAATTAATTGAAACTATGAAATCATGTTATCTCAAAATGAGAACTATTCAAATAATTTTGTAAAATTTGGGTTTTCTGCAGTAGAGTAAACAACTGTGAAGAGTGCCCTTGGATAAAAGCCATTAGTTAAATATTGAACTGTTCTGATGCTGGATCTGAATATTTAGATTCTAGAGTTATTGAACTTGGCAAGTTTTGAGAATGGATGGTAGAGGTGCAAATGTTGGGATATTCTATGAGAAAGCAAGGATCTTGAAGTGGTAATAATAAGTCTTATTCCATCTTTTCCTTTCTTAGCCTATGAGATGAGATGAAGTCCTATATATAGATTTAAGGATTCTTGTTTGGCTTATATTCTTAGTAACTCAAGAACTGAAATAAGAGCAGTAGAATATGATGTTTTATTAAATCCTCTAGTTGCTTTTCTATGATTCTGTCTTGGTCATTTTTCTCTGGTTGATGATAATTTGTTTTGGGTATCATGAATTTGAAAATGCAGTCAAGTTGCATCAGTAACTTATTGATGTTAATAGGTTGGTTCAATTGCTGCTGGTGGACGTTATGACAACCTTATAGGAATGTTCGGCACCAAGCAGGTTCCGGCTGTTGGAGTTAGTCTTGGCATTGAGAGAGTTTTTACCATCATGGAGCAAATTCAGAAGGACCGGAACCAAGTAGCCCGACCTACTGAAACCCAGGTTTTATTGAGCATTTTGGGAGATAAAAGTAAGCTCTCGCTAGCTGCTGAACTTGTAAGTGAGCTATGGAGTGGAAAACTTAAAGCAGAATATCTTGTCAGTACAAGATTTAGCAAGCATATTGAGCGTGCCAAAGATTCAAAAATCCCATGGATGGTACTTCTTGGTGACAAGGAGCTGGAGAAGGGAATTGTCAAACTAAAAAATCTAGAAACCACAGTTGAAGAGGAGGTTCCCAGAAGTACACTTGTTGATGAACTCAAGAGACGAATGAACTGGTGAAAATCATACGTGGCTAAGAAAAGATTGGAGTTTGTGCTTTAACTAGGAATGTTGAAAAGCAAATCACTGGCAAAAGGAAATTTGGACGATACACTATCTTTGGTTGTCGAAGTTGCTGTCTTTGACATGCGTACTACATATATATCTATTTATATACTGCTGCATTTTAGAGCACCTGTCTAAAGTGGTGTGAGAATAGACGGTCATGCGTGGATGATTTTGATTTTGTATCTAACTTTTGATGCTGGCAATCTTTTTGAAAAAATTTTTTATTGTCCGGTTCAAATGTACTTCCTCCATTTGATTCCTTAAAAAGCCATTGCTCTGTTTTAGGGTCGGTCGCTCACTTTTGACAAGGTCTCGACTTCATCATGTTCTCAACCATGTTAGGAAATCGTCTCTCACTAGTGCATCACATGCACGAACGCAGCGGAAAAACAATAAGAGACGTCCCCAATTTTCAGGATCATGTGTCGACGAAGAATCAAACCAAGAACGACCAAATAGATCGTCTCTAACAGCAATCCACGCAGAGACC